>JBAMHZ010434823.1:0-10526 GCA_037177395.1 Alpinia galanga | reverse complement strand
AAAGGGGACCACCACACATGTATGATAACAGCTAAAAGGAGATGTATCATGCCATAACAAGAATGATGTTTTTCTTTAACGGCCTAACAAAGATGTCGTATTGTGCCACCTGTCATTCCCACGATGATCTCATTTCAACAGACGCCTACTTGTCAGAAAATGAGTGAAGATCGTGGGGAAGAAAGGGTGAGAAAAAGATTCCTCTTCGCAAATATAAGAAGTAAGGAAAGGCACATATATAGGGGAGGGGAGTTCATCGGTCCTAACTATCATACTTTTCTTCTTATTATTCTTTCTATAATTTTCTTCCTCTTCCACATACAAGCTTTAACTTAGGCATCGGAGGGCCGTTAGCTGGGAAACTGGCGGTTGTCTGACCTAGTGTTAACTTTGGCAGGAAAGAAAACCGGAGAAGACATCTTCTACTGCTTCGGTTTGGAGAGAATCCATCCTCGCGTACCATTCCAGAGGATCTAAAAATCTAAGCTTAACATTGCATACTACAAGGACGTCCTTGATATGTTGAATGTTGTCTACCTTGATACAAGTTTTTCCTACTATAATTTATAAATCCTTTGTAAGACCAACTGCAAACTAAAAGGTGTATGATATGTAAATTTCAACTTCGAATTTGTTCTAGTGTTATGCATAACTGTTAGCACATTATTCCATTCAACACAAAAGGCTGGATTTCGTTCTTAGCCAAACATAACCCTTGTAGAAAATAACAAACCGAATCCAAAAAGAAAATGCACCAACAGGATCGACATTCAAGAAATAAGCATGAATCAAATATCAAGCAACACCAAAACTAAACCCAGGTCGTCACCTGAGCGCCAATTTCCTGTACGCACTCTTGATTTCCTGATCCGTAGCATTGCGAGCCACCCCGAGAACTTCGTAAGGATCACTCTTGAGATTACTCGTCGCATTATCGGAATCCGCCTTCTTCTCCGACCTCGACGAAGAGAACCCCGGAGCAGGCATCTCCCTCCTTTGACGAACGACAGCCTCCCAGAACTAATCCCAACTCCCTGAAACGATCTGCGCCGGAGACTACAACCCGGATTTCCTCGGCCTCACCTCTCGAAACCAATCTCCAAGGCAATGGCGCTGCGGGATGGCGATCGGAGCCGCCTCGAACGGTGGAAGAGGCGAAGAGCAGAGCGAAAAAGGAAGAAGAGTTTCAAATGCACCTCAGGATCAGTCGGAACGGTCTTATTCTTCGCCACAGGACCTTCCCATTTATCGTCCGCATAAACTACATATACGAGATCATACATCTGACCGTTTATTTATTCATTCCCTAATATCGGACGGTGGTTCCTTCCACTCAGGGTGAGAAAGCTTTACTTTTGTCAACTCATTTTACCCCACTCAGTTCTATACCGAACTTACAATTGGGGTTTAAACACGAGCTTTTTCTGGGGCCCGGTGGAGCAGGCGCTCTGCAGCTCGTCCGTCCAACGTACGCTATTTCCTGCATCCGATGGGACCCGCTGAGGAATACCCGGTCACTATCATTTGTACCCAGCGTTATACCTTTAAGTTCGATTAGGTGTCCTTTGGTGAGGTCACCAGTACGATGAAAAGGAAACAAAGAGAGAGAATTGGGTATGACAGAGACGGTTTTTTGCTTCTCCATTCCGCTACGCATAGTTTTGTCTTTTATCTTCCAAGCACATGCTTTCAATTAAAATTTTTAAAAATGTCATATAAATCTTAATTTTCCATCTCAATTTTTTTTAATTAACTATTATAATAATTTTGGATCAAAATCACTCTTAACATTATTCCAAATTATCCTAATATTAATCAAAATTGTTCGATTAAAACTATTTGACATGGATAAAAATATTTTAATATTAGTCTTAAATACTCCAATATTAGTCAACCCTAATTTAGTATTAATATAATAGTTTTAAAATTATTTGAAACGCTCTTTCAAAGAAATATTTTGAACTGGTAACGATTGATTAATTTAATCCAAATGTTAAACTGGTAATACAGAAAGAGTATTTTGAATAAATAAAATTTAATGTAAGATATTTTTTTAATGATAACTTATAGATGGATTTATTTCTGATTATATATATCGTTAAGATCATTTGACTGGACTTAATAATTTTCCACTCAAATAAAAAATATCATAAAAGACATTTCATATTTCGTCTATAGGGTTTTGGAAAATATATAAACCTAGGAATTAAAAATATAATTTCCCCATAAAATTATTATCTAAATTACATCCGAAAGCTCATAATTATTGAGTACTCCAGCAAGATTAATATTTACAACTATCTTTTTAAAAAAATCATTTTTTGCTCAAGAAATCACTTTAAAAATGTAATAATTTGATGAACTTGAAATGGACATTCTTCAAATCTAAATTGCATAGATTTACTCGTGCACTGATTTACTGATGTCTACCATCTCAAATCACCTTGCATAGATCAATCAATCATCTTTATCATAAAGTTAAATAAGTCACGGACCTACGTAGAGCTCAATGAAAAGATAAAATTGACATACCGATCTCAAATAGCTAAAAGAAAAGAGAATGAGATGATGATGAAGATATAAACAAAGAATTCATCTTTATAGAATCAAAATATATACATCTCACACATAAACTACTCCTCGATGGTCGATAGTCGATGCTTCAATGTCGGGGTAATTGTCTAGCTCTTGAAGCTTTCCTCGTATCTACCCCCTAGCTCTTGTTCTGAGAGAGAACAAAAGTTGCTGCTGCGAGAATATAATTCACATGCAACAATTAGTTTGATCAAACTACCATGTGGATTGAGATCCATTGTATTGTGAGTTCATAGGCTGGAACATGTCCCTTGGCTAAGCTTGGAACCCATTTCTGGTAGTGTTGCAGACAGTGGACTTCACCGCAAGGCGCAGCTGAAGGTCCAGTTCCTGGTAACTTTGCTTTGACCTGGACAAGGACGAAGATATGGCGGCAATTGGCCAGCTTGGCAATTGTTTCTCCTGCTGCATCATTCCCTGCAAGCCGGGGTGCTGCTGGACTGGTAGATGAGGCACAAAGGTAGATGGCTTAGATGGCAGAAGACCACCTGAGAAGGTGTTCTGATCAACAGTCTTGAAGTTCCCATTTGACTCTTCAAACAAGAGGTAGTCAGGCGCGGTGCGGTAGTACCATGGCACCGATATGTCGAATCCAGAGCAGTGGCTTTTGATGAGAGGTTGGAGGTAGAAACCGATGCCAGTTCTCCTAGCCTGGAGCTCCAGCTTCTTCCTCTTCAATCGCTCCTTCTTGTGGGCATTCTGGTGGCCCCCGAGCGCTTGCGAGTTTGGGAACTCCTTGTGGCAGAATTGGCACCCATACTTCTTGTCCTCCGGTCCATTGACAGAGCAGAAAGCAGGGACAGGTGAAATCTTCTCGCCATCCTCCTTACTTCCACTCTCCCCATCCCCATTTGGATCAACACTCAATTGCCTATGGGGATCGAACTCGAAGCCAAACAGACGAATCTTTTTCTCTTCTCCTTTGTCTGGATAGAGAGAGTTGGCTTTCAGCTCCCTGGAACCAGAACCTTGTGCTGCTGCACCAGTTTCCATTTCTTCAGAAGAGATATTGGATCAACACTTATGATGAAGTGAAGAGCCAAAGTCGGATCGAACCCACCCTTATACTGAGCTGACATGACCTTTCTCATCAGTAAATTAATGTTTCTCCACAGCAAATGCATTGCCAGAGTCAATCAATGGAAAAAAAGAATGCAAGATACAAAGAGCATCACCAAGTGGATGCAACTTTTGTTTTATATTTTTCTTCTGCATGATAACATGCTCTGGAAGTTTCAGGGTTTCAATAAACAATGTGAAAATACTAATAAGAGCAGGAGCACAAGATTAGTACCACTTAACAGGAAATCCAACTTCTTTTGCAAATAAACGTGAGAATAAGAGCATATCACTGAAATCCTAAAAGGTGAAAAGCTAGAGATGCATTTATGTAGCTCCACAACTTTGTCCCACCAATTCAATATAAAACAAATATAGGAAAGAAACTTGTTTTTGCTTACCATGCTTAAAATCTCGAAGCACTGGTCCACTATGGCAGGTTGAGTGGCCTCATACCCAGTAAAGTTAGACAAATAATAGTACTTGTGCAGCTATTTTGCATAATCAAACATATAAGTGTGAATCAAAGAGAAAGAAGTATGAATATTATAAATTCAGATGACAAGAGAGGGGATTTAAAGGTACACAACCTAATTTTGGCCAGAAAAAAAGAGAATATAATGAGTGGGTAGTGATGCAAGCAAGTATTAACAATGTTGATAATATCAGAACATATCTTCTTTAGATCCAAAAGCATAGGATTGCCTATGAGTTAGTTGCTAACCTCTATGATAGACAAAGACAAGCCAATGAATAAGAGTTGAACAGAAAATTTTCAAGAATATTAAATTTGATTGCATCCACTTTCTTCCTGACAAATCCCCATCCAACATATTGGTTTGGAAGCTCTCAGTTGCGCAGACCACCAATAGCCCCTGGTGCAATCAATCCTTATACAAAGACTAGTTTTACTTTAATCTACTGCTTTCTTGCAAGACTTCCACTCAACCAATTGTTCTTTTAAATAGATGTCTTTATTGGACTAGCAAGTCATCAACCATTTGCAAGTTACAAGTTAGAGAACCAGTGGACAACTAAAACAAAAACAAAAAAAAATTCATGAACTAGTGATTAATAGATTGCATTAATTATGAAAGATCACCTTTTTTTAATTCACTAACAAGGAACTATAAGACACTATACTAAAAAGAATACCTTTTTGTTGGACAAGGACAAGTAAGATATGCGTGTTCAATTTGAAGGGAACTGTTTCAACTTCTACATTGTTTTTCAAGTAAGGAACAGGATTAGGTGGCTTTGGACTGAATTCTCTAGGAAACAATACAGGTTAAAGACAAAACACCTTACTTTATGACATAACCAATTGCAAACAATGTTTTTCTTTAAAGAGATAAACCATTATGGAGAGAATTATTTCTCAGGCTTCCCCTCTTAGCAGTTTCTTCTAGCATATACAAGTATATATGACTTATCTGCCTATCCTTGATTGATACAATCATTCATTAGCATTCCCCCCTCAATTTGGACTACTATCTCATATTAGTCAAGCTTGTCACATACAACTTTAACCTAGGGCCTCTTGAAGACTTGATAAGGTGACCATCATTTGAACAGATATATATAGTGGTGATTTCTTGAACCTTGATTTTTCTCTTACAAAGGGACAAGCAACTTCAGTATGATAGATGCATACATGGAGCACTATATTTAAAGCAATACATAAACATAGCTAATTATCATAGTACATTTTATATGAGTTCAGCTTAAGTAACTTTCATTCAGGTCAAAGACTATTCAACAAAGTTAACACAGCTAATGTCATTGCTCTACATTCTAATTCAGTACTTGACCTCACAAAAACACTGTTCTCAAGAAAAAAGTTACATCCCAATAGAAGTAGAAACTTCAAGTGGATTTTGTCTGTGGGAGAAATGTCCAAACTGCATCAGAATATCCAATAACATCTAGTATTTATGACAACCTTGATCTTATACAAAAAATACTTTTTCCTAGAGAACTTCTAAGATACTTTTGAGATTCTTAATGCAGCATTCAATGAGTTTCAAGATTATCACAGTAATTAACTTATGATGATTATCGAAAGCAATATCAAGTCATGTTACAGATAAGTAGTTAAGGTTACTAACCAAACTGTGATTTTGGACTGGATGTAGATTCTAAAGTTCCGGCTTCCTTAAGTGCATATGATACATGTTTCCATTGAGATGACAAAAAAATTGCTCAGGCCTTACAACTTCAATGTTATTACCTCAAATCACCTAAATCTTCAGATTGAAAATATTGTTCTAGAACTATCATTTACCAGTAATCAGTATACCATCTACATAGACAAAAAAAAAAAAAATCTTTGCCTGCAAGTTAAATAATAGAAGTAGAATGATTTGATCAATTTATACACAGTAAACTATAGAACAATAGTATGAAACATCCCAAGAAGCATGCTCCATTCTAGTAGATTTCCAAATCTACTTAAGATGCCAACGCAGGGGATGTAATATGAGCACGTTGAGTGATTGATTGAAAATTTCATTGAATCTAGGCATTGCCATTGTCATTTGGCATTAGAGGAAATGGCTTGAGTTGAAAAACCCACTGATGCAGAGAACTTACGGTGGAAATAGTGTTCAAGTATAATATTTATGGGAAAGATAACAGATGATGTAGATTTACAGAGAAGCAAGCTGGAAATGATTAGCTTATTTCATCATATTCTTACAGTACTGAGTGAGAGGGCAGGAAGCCTGTGAACCATCTCCCATGTTTTGATTACCTCTTCTAACAGAACACCTGTGGCAAAGTCTTCCATGAGTTACAAGAAGGCAATTTAGGTCAAACTTCATATGATTAGGTATCCTATTATTGAGGTGAATATATGCTTGCTCTCTGTTTGCTTTAATGGGGATCCAACCAATGTCCCTCGTTATCCGAAATACCTGCAAAAGCACCACGGTTCTGCATATATTAGTTGATACTTTACTTGAATTTGAGATTGGTTAAAAGAGCACACATGAGTATCCACTGGGAAATCATCTCGCTGAAGCTGGAACATTAGAACACATGCTACCTGGCATGTAGAAAGTGATTAAAATATGATTGATAAATAAGGACCGTTTTGATTGCACAAAATAGAACAATAATAAAATTTGATGAACTTGAGCTCACAATGTCACAAGATTCGTAGTTAAACAATGAAAAGGTTCTTGTGAAGCAAGATTTGTAGCTAAAATTCACTGTTTGATCACCTATCCTTCCAGGCAATACAGACCAGCATGAAAAATATATAAATTAAGCTCAGAAGGAGACATGACAACACTTAGAACATTCGCTCCATGTATGAGTATAGTTGTCCTGCTTGAGTAAATTGCTAATACAATTGAATTTTCCTTAAGCCTTTGGATTAGCAAAAATCAGCGCATTGAATAAAACCTACCTCGCAATGCCCGTGATTTAAAGCCCGAGATGAGCTCAAAACTCAACGGAAACACATCACATAGTAAATCTTCAATTCTTCACCCTAGATATCGAGAATCAAATGTAGCCAACAAGGTAACCAAAAAATGGTAATCAAGGAGACTCATCCAACAGTTTATCCTCGGAAATTTTAACTTGTCGAGTGGAAAAGGAACTACTGAGTAGAAATCAAACTAAAATCGGTTTCACTTCACTCCCCTTTAGATTCTCAGACTTAAAATTGAATAAGATTTAGCAAAAAGTGGTACCGTTTTTGGTCCTATTCCCTTGAACTTGGATAGCTCAGCTTTGATCTCATCCACAGACAAGCTTCGCAAGTATTCCAAACAAATTTCACCTCTTTTCTCCTTCAATGCCATCAGAATGCTCTTTATCGATGCTGCCTTGGTCACAGCCAATCCTCCACACCTGATGGCATCCTCTACCAGCTTTGCGTCCGCAACAAGAACCTTTTCCCATCAAGAAACATAAAAGTCACGAATGATTAGAATTACTATCTACTAGGGAAAATGGATGAGGTCGGATCGTGGATGCCATAAACGACTAACTTGATCCCAGGTAGGGAAGGCGGTTTTAAGTGAGTCGAACGCCCTTCTCGAGTTCGACTCCGTGGTATTCTGCGACAAGAGCGTACTCACGAGACCATCAAGGACCGTCTCCCTGGCATCACCGCCGACATCCAGGCTGTCGGTGGACCTCCGGTACTTGGCGAACTCCTGGGGGAATCCGTGGTGGGCAAGGAGGGCATCACGCACTGCCTGGCATTGCTCCGAGGTGGGGAACGGGAGGTCCGGGTAGGGTTCGAAGGAGGGTTTCGGAGCTTCGCTGGACTGGGTAGGCGAGGGAGAGAGCTTCCGCTTAGGGTTCCTTGGCATTTTGCAGCGGAGAAACGTAGCGGATCGCGAGTGGTTCGTCGAGTAAAACGGAGGCGGCGGAGGAAGACGATCGGTGGGCGGCAATGAGAAAGATGGCCGTTGAGGCGTTCGACGGCGGGCTGCTACATAACGTGCTCATCATTTGGCAGACACCGGTGCCTCATGGGCTTAAATAGGAGAATTGGGACTCGAGTAATGGGCCTATTAGCCCAATAAGACAACATGTAGGCCGTAATAAAGCATTTCGATGACTTAAAAAATGCTTCCTGGCCCATAATGACGATAGAAGAATTAACAACACTAATTAAGGTAAGCACTAAGCATAATTATATAAATTATAATTTTTATATAATTCAAAATAAGCAAAGGAGTAAAAGTAAAACGGAAGAAAGATAAAAATATAAACTTAAAAAAATGCAATATTTTTTTTACTATTGTTAAAATTTGTTTAATGTCACAAAAAAAATAAAAAGGCAGAAAAATGACTTAAAATATTGAATGAAGCCCTTAGGCTTTGAAGTTTGAATAGCTTTTAAGTGAATATTGGTTTAGAAATGTATTTTAAGTTGTAGACTCATAATGATTATAAATTATTTATTTATTTTATACTCCCCTTTTTTAATGTGGCAAAACAGTGATTCTTTTATATGTAAAAGTCAGAAATTCAATAATATATGAAAATTAATTTTAAGATCTCATATGAAAAACATTAGACAACGCTCCTTTTTTTTTAAAGAAAAATAAATTTGAGACGATTGGGTGGTTTTTTTAGAAAAATAGAAAATATGAGCGGTAACTTGAAATTTGCTTTTACGTTGAATGGTTGAAGTCGTCGACGTGAAGAAGATAAGAGCTGGCTGCGTCAACGATGGCAGCGTAGACCACCGACGGCCGCAGCCGCCACTGCCCTTCTCCGTCGTCGCCGATCACCACCATCATGGCGCCTCTGAGGCCTGATATGCCGGCAGAGTACCTCTGCCCCATCTCTCGCTCCCTAATGGGCGACCCCGTTGTCGTCCATCCTTCCGGCCACTCCTTCGAGCGCAGCTGCATCCAGGCCTGCGCTGACCTCGGATACGCAGCTCCAGGACTCAGCATCCCTCTGTTTCCCCTCTCCGATTTCACCCCCAACGTCGCCCTCAAGCTCACAATCCGCCAATGGTGCCACCGCTCCGGTTTCCGCCCTCCTCTCCCCCTTCCCTATGACGCCGCAGTCATCCTCGTCCGTCGACTCATGGAGCAGTCGCCTCCTCCTCGTGCTTATTCTGGGAATGGGAGGAGGAGCCCGAAAGATGATGTGTCGAGCAAATTCACCGAGTTTTCCTTGGAGGAGGAAGAAGAAGAGGTGGAGGGCAGGGGTAAGGGTTTCAGAGGAGCATCGGCGGTGGATTATGGCGGATACTTGCAGGAAATGGAGCTTACGCCGGCTGCTTCAGCGTTCGCCTTTGACAAAGATGGAAACTTTCGCTCGAAATCGACTAGTTCGGAGCAGAAATTGGAGGCGGTCGCGGCGAGTCCCAGTGCTCCTGCTTCCCACTCTGTTCGCACGAGGAAGCAGAATTCCCATCCCCATTCGAGCTCGTCCGCCTCCTCCAGTTCCTCTGTCGATGGAACTTTCTTCGAGGAAGACTCCGAAATTTTTTCTCCGTCGCCATCCCAGGTTGTCCAGAACTCGCCGACCACCGATATTCCCCCGCCTCTGGAATACGGGACCGACGTTCCGGTGGAGATGATAGAGATCTATTTGACGGGAACGGAGGTCTCCGAGCACGAAGTTGCGTTGGTGTCGCTCCGGCGAGCCACTAGAGAGAGTGGAGACCACCGGATCAGGATCTGCACGCCGCACATCCTTGCCGCCCTTCGCCCTATGCTCCTCTCCCAGAGGGCCACCGTACAGGTCAACGCCACGGTCGCATTGCTGAACCTGTCCGTGGAGCCGACGAATAAGGTTTTGATCGCGAATTCAGGCGTGGTGTCGCCGATCGTGGAGGTGCTCAAGGACGGACACGCGGAAGCACGCGACCACGCCGCTGCCGCCCTCTTCAGCCTCGTTCTCGAGGAGAAGAACCGCCCGGCGATCGGCATTCTCGGAGCCATCCCCCCGCTGCTCAACTACTTCTACAAGCCCAACGCCCGCGGTAATGACGGCCGGCGAGACGCGGGGATGGCGCTGTACTACCTTTCTCTCGTCGTCAATAATTGCTCAAAGATCGCGCGAGCTCCAGGGGCAGTGCGAGCGTTGCTCTCCGTGGCGTCGAAGAAAGAGGAGGCGCCGCCGTCGCAGCGTCCGGCTCTGGAAAGGGTAGCGATGATGGTGATATGCAACCTAGCGAGCAACCAAGAGGGGAGGCCAGCTCTGATGGATGGCGGGGCGGTGGCAGCGGTGTCGGCACTGATGCGATCGCCTTCGCGAGAAGCGCTCCTGGAGTACTGCGTGGCGGCGCTCTACGGGATGAGCAGAAACATCCTCCGGTTCCGTTGTCTGGCGAGGGCTGCAGGGGCCGAGTTGGAGCTGATGCGGGTGGCGGAGGACAGCGTAGGAGG
>JBAMHZ010434788.1:0-10531 GCA_037177395.1 Alpinia galanga | reverse complement strand
GGGGGAGGGTAGAATACACGGAGAGAGATAAGAGAGTACAAATAACTTCCAACCCTAGCTCAGCCAAATATGATATAAATTTGGTACAGCCTAAATTGACCAAAATGAGTCCAATTTGAGCCCGGTTTGAATTTCCTGGACCTTAACCACTTTGTCTTCTTGATGGGTTCCACTAACTTCAACTCAACCCCAAAACCTAAAATATCGCTTCATGTTAGCTTAATTGTGGTGTAAATCTTGGAAAAAATAATTTAAGATTCAAAATTTTAAATGAAATAAAATTAGGTACTTGAAAGGGCAAGTGACAAGAAATAAGATGACAAAGCAGCACAACAATGTGAGTCCAATTCAAATTCGGTTTGAGTCCAAAGTGAATCTCCACCTAGCAGAACCTACAATTGGCCAATCCAACTCCAAATTGAATTCAAACACCACTAAATCAGCATTTATTTATGTCAATCAAGTTCTTAATCGTAATTGTTTCTAATAACTCCTGATTGACTCTCTAGTCCCTAGTGCATGTAATCAAACCTTGGAACATAACATCTGCGTTTTTCATAATATTCCCATTTTACATGAAAATTTTTCTTTTTTCTCTACAAGAATGCATTTATAAACTTTTCTTGAATAACATTGGTCTCTCTTTATCTGGTCTATTTCTGTTATTTTTAGGCTGGAAATTATGTCAAAGATGATGTGTGGCATGCTCTTATAGTTGCAATAAGTAATGCACCTGATCTACAAGGATACTCTGTGAGGTCTCTGTACAAGGCATTTCAATTGTCATCTGAACAGGTTAGGCTGTTATGTGAGATTTAAGCTTTATCACATTTATTCTTTTTTGAAAAATATTAATTACTATCAATCTATTGTCTAGGTAAGTTTAGTACGAGTGACAGTATGGTGCATTGGAGAATATGGTGAGTTGCTGGTTAACACTGTGGGGGTCTTGCAAGTTGAAGAACCAATAACTGTAAGTGCATGGTCTTCTGTTCTTTTGTTTACTAACAGCCAAAAGAAACTCCTATTTCTTTGCTCATGTTCAACTTGTTGCTTAGTCTCATTTTGGCCCTCCTTGGTGCTTCTTTTTCTCGTCATTCTACCATCCAAATCATCCTTTAACATACATGTTAAGCCTCAGAAACTTGGATTTGTTGTCTACATGCTTAGAAATTAATGAGTAGGATGTCATTACAATATTCTAATCCAAGTAATCTGCTTAAATCATTCAACAGTCTAACACTATCGCTCTAGCTCAATCCAACCAAAAATACCAATACGATTAGTTGTGGAACCTCTTGATATTTAAGCATGCTTTAGTCTCACTAAGCAGCAGGATTATACCTCAGTTGACATGTTTTCTTTTAACCTGCCTACCAAGGTCAAATATGATGGGGTCGCTTGATATTTTAAGCATGCTTAAACAATCTCACCTAGAAAATTGGGACTACGGGGATAGGAATTTGTCTTGCCACCCCTTCCTCTTTACCTCCTTTAACATTTGCCTCTTAACAAGTTACATCACATATTTTATCTACATGTACATGAGTTCGTGGTTCTCTATCATCACTAATGATTTGTTCTTCAGTTTATATATATATATATATATTTTTGTTACAATATGCTTTGACATTCTTTAATCTACACAGTGGTGATTCCTGCCTCCATATGGGAGTGTCAGTTCTTGCCTTTTCTCACCTTTTCTCAGTTGTTTGCCCAAATAGAGTGGGAAGTTGGAATTTACAACACATTTTGACACTTTGTTGTCTCCTTATTACTCCTTGTGTAGACACTACCTACTTGATACATTGTTGCAGGTAACTGAATCTGATGCTGTGGATGTTTTAGAGTCCTGTTTAACATGTCATTCAACAGATATAACCACTCTGTCAATGTGCTTGATTGCTCTTCTAAAGCTCTCATCACGGTTACCAGCAACCTTAGAGTATGTTGTTCATTTGATATGTAATCCTTCGTTATTTACATTCTTAGAGAACTTAATTATGGTCCTTCACTCCATTTAGCAGGTTCATTTCATGCTTATGTGCTTATGTTATTATTCTTATTGTTAAACTTCTAAGCTATAAGTTATTTATAAACAAATAATTTGGATCCTACGATAGATGTTTATTTCATATTTTGAAATCTCATACTATACTAAGCAGCACGATCCAAATGTATCGTTCAAATAAATTATTGAAACTCAATATTGCTTAGCATAGGTAGTGACTCCTATGTCACTGTGTATTGTATTATGCCAACACTACATTCTCCAATGCAACTTTAAATGAATTGAAAAAATGTTGTTATTTTTTTTACTTTATATCCATACAAGATAATTTAAATTATATAATTTCAAATGGAACACAAAGTCTGAATTTAAGTATATACTTCTTTTCTTTTTCTTTGTATCTCTTTCCTCCTTCTGCCTCCGATTTGCCATTGGCACTATAAATCAAAAATTGGTACGATGCCAAAACAGTTTCATTCAATCAAAGATTGAAAGTTTAGCATGACTCAAGATTTTGTGCCTTGGTTTATTTATGATCTCTCCATGTATCACATGTATCAGAATCAGGGTGTGCATATTTTTTCTTGACTCAATTTAAGTTCATTTTGCATTTTAGAAGGTAAGAGCTCAATCCATTGTTTGATTATTTGTTCTTTTACTATTTGAATATTTCAAGGAATCAATTAGCAATTTTACCCTTCCTGTTTGGCCGTTAATGCAAAAACACATATATGAACACCTTACACCTTTTTCTATATTTTCCAACCTCTTCTGAGTTGTTAGATTATTCCTATCTAATAAAATTGTAAGTTCTACGATTTATTGTTATATCTCTTCAAGTTTGCAAATAATTTGTTAAAGTTGATTGGTTAACCACTTGTCCCAAAAGTTCAAGCTGCAAAAAGTTCAAGCTGAACCACTTGTCCCTTCATGAATGGGTGATACTCTTTCTTCATGCGTGGTGGAGTACTTGACTTTTTGGCTTCAATTTTCAAATACATGAATTGATTACATTTTTTTTTGTTGGCATTGGTGGAACCTCCTAATCTGATACCATAGTAAGGTTGATTGCTAGCAACTTATGCCAAAAGATCGAACCATTAGCAAAGGGATAAATTTTTATATTTATATTGTTAACCTTGCTATTGTTCCATGAGTCATGTTGCCAATTGTTTCTATGCTGTCATTAATGTGACCTTTTTTGTGAATAAATTAAATTTATTAACAATTTTTTTTACTAAATCAATAAAAAGAACAGAGAACTTTGCCTATTTTTTTCATGTTACCTAGTTGTAATTACCACAGTTCCAATACCCTCACAACCATTGTTATGGCAAGCTAGTTCTTTTTCTGCTGCTGTCCTTCATCGTTATTGCATCTCTGCTTCTCAAAGTGGAAGTTGCAGAAGAGGAAGGGAACAACAAGTTCTTCTGAAAGTGGAAGTTGCAGAAGAGGAAGGGAACCACAAGTTCCTTTATCTCCACACTCACCCACGTCTCTACAGTATTCCAGAACCCTAGCCCCTATCTCAGTTTTGAAATTCATGGCCCATTTCTTTCTTACTATTGGAGACAAAAAAAACCTGCTGCCATGGCTCTCTGAAGCCTAGCTTTGAGGAGAATAGAAACCTATTTCACGTGCCACTACTCTTGCAGAATGCAATGTTTTGTCCATGCCAAATACCATCGTATAAACCATTTTGGGTTATGATTTTAGACTTTTAGTAGTTGATGTTAGATCAGTATACATCATATCTGTGAATTAATTTCTTCAACCTGACAAATGGTACTGTTTTCACTTGTCAGGACTCACCAGACACGGCTACTTTATAATATCAATCTTGCTATTTTATAGTGTAAAAGACTTCTGCTCTGAATCTCCCCAAACTGGTTCAAGATTTCTTCCTGTTCTCCTTGTTGCTTGTTCTCAAAATTCCATATAACCTGGAAAGTATGACCCATCAAAATCTTGGAAACCACTACAAGAAAGCTGTGTTATTATTATTAAATTGAAAAAACTAGTTTATAATTGATTGCTTTGTAGTTTGGATATGTCCTACAATTCTCTTCCCACTTTATGATTGACTTAAGATTTAAGTGTACCTATATTTTGATACTCTGGCTACTGTCTTCACTGATTATCCAGGAGGGTTAAAGAGATTATTACAGTGCACAAAGGAAATGTTGTGCTTGAACTGCAACAAAGAGCAATTGAATTTAACTCTATAATCCAGAGACATCAAAACATAAAGTAAGCAAATAATCACTTGCAAATAAATATTGTTCCAACAATTTTTGTTAATAGATTCTATAATTTCAAAACATACTATGCATACACAGGTCTTCTTTGGTTGAGAGGATGCCTGTTTTGGATGAGTCAACTTTTATTGCTAAGAAAGCTGGTGCATCACAAACAAATTCAACTGATAAATCTAGCCAACAATTACCTTTTGGGACTTCGCTTAAGCTTTCAAATGGTGTTGCACAACCAGCTGCTGCACCTTTGGTTGATTTGCTCGATTTGAGTTTGGATGATAACTCAGTTCCTACTTCAACCTCCACTGATTTTCTACATGATTTGTTGGACATTGGTTTGACAAACTCATCATCCTCAGGTTTCAATATTTTCTTACATTATATAGCATGCATATTTGCCATGTTTAGGCTCACTTACTGTCTATATTTGCTTGGACTGTTATTTCTCATTGTGTGGATGAATTTGTTTGCATATGCATTTTTTTTCTCCCTCCAGACATCTTTAGATGGGAAGCTTCTATATTCAAAGAAATTAAGTACTTTTGGCAACTGGTTATGGTTTCAATATTATGTTGTGCTAATAGTTGACATATACTTCAGCACGCTTCAAACATTTCACCTATCTTATCTACTTCCAAATTATAAATCTATAGCAATTAAAAGGTAAATTGAATGAAAACTTTAGAACGATAATTAAAAAAATATAAGCATTTCAACTAATGATTGATCTTCCTAATACCTCGATGATGTTTGATGAGAACATTGATTCTTGTAGCATTTGAAAGAGATTAATACCATAATTTTCGAAGACTCATTAAATAATGCTACTAGGCATCAGGTATTTGAAATAATTTCTCTACATGCTCATAGATATTTCTTAGTTAACCAATAAGTGTTGGACGTGAAGTGGCACAATTAGATTTGGAGTAGTACAAGTATAGGATGGGGATATATGTTGATTTCTTTGACTTAGGGTTGACTCCTCTTTCCTATTATTGGTGCTTCTGTTGGTGCATCCCATTTGGTGTCATCTCTTCCCTGTGACCAACATACGAAATCAAAGTATGTGTAATGAGAAAAAAATCTTCTTGTCTCCATCACTATCATCCATTGTTGCTTCCTCTTTCTCTTTTTAGTGTTTCATCTCCTTCTTTAGCCCGTGAGTAATAGACAATTCAAGTTGAATTATAGAAACAGAATCATCCTGTCTCAGTTGGTCCTAGAAGGTATTGGCTAATACAAGCAATGTCTCTGTTGGTACCCCTGAAATCTAACATATGTAAGATTGTCTGTTAAATCATATTTTGATGAGAAAGCACCAAATGGATAGGCTGAGGAACGGTCTTCCCTATTGGGTCCACCATGCTTACTTATTATATTATTATTATTGAGTTGGTATTAGCAGGCCTTGGCTGTCCACTAGCAAGCCTCAGAGTGTGGGATCAGCTGAGTGGTCTAGGTGTGGTTGGTGAACTCCAGAGAATTAGGGATTGCTTGGGAAAAAGCAGGGGAGAATTGGTAGGCTGACCACATAATTTCAAGACATCTTCTTGTAGTGGGCTTGGTATGGTACCATGTAACATTTGTTATAGGACATATACTTCTTGTTCTGAGCAGAGGCAACACAATCCGGATCTTGTTGCCACATGCTCTGCTCGAAGTTGAATGCCATTTTGCATGTTGCCTCGATTTGGCCCCTTAATTGCCTATGCTTGAAGATCATGATTTCTTTTTGTGCTTACTAATCAACAACAACCTGCCCTGCCTCCTCTCCCTTTTTGTTTAACTAATCCATTTTACATGTGATCCGCATTGATTTTGCTCCTGGTTTGCTGAGAATGAGATAAATGGCCAGTGCCCGAAGATAGTACGGTGCTCAATTTAGTTCTTCAACCTTAACAACCTAAGTGGCACATATATTAATGGGTTTAAGGTACAACCCTAGGAAATTGGCTAGTTATTGTGGGTTAATGGACCTTTGACTTGTGACAACATGGTATTTTAGAGAATATCTCAGTTTTGACAAAGGACCCAAGTGGAATCAGTCAACCTAGAGGTCATTATTCATTGTGTTGCCCATATTCAGTGATGTAAATTTTCCTTTTGGTCTGTGGTATGTAAGACAGTAATATTGTGCTTTTATTTTGTTTGTGCTGAGTGGTAAAAATCAGCTCATTGTCGATCATAAATTCTATAAGCTCCATCCAAGCCTAAACTTCACAATTTCTAAACTGTCGTTATGTGAATTTGTTCACTCATTACTTATGAATTATTCATGCGCAAGCAGTATGCTTATTTATTTATTTATTTAAGAGATCTTGCCAACTCAATGTTTTCCTCAATTTGAAGCCAAACTAAGATTGTATGGCCTTGTTTTGGCATTTGATTTTTTAGAAATGAGATTCTGCAATCCAAGTATTTCTAACTATCTGGCCTATGATGGTGTACTGAATATGGTTAATATTCTAATTAGCATACCTGCACGGAGGAAACGTATATGAATTCTACTTAAGGAGCATTCAATCATGCACTCTAGAAGTTACAAAAAGAACTAAAGAATGCATGATTGTTAACAAAATATATTTGATTATCTCCGTTATGCTGTATTCCTGTTGAAAATCCTTTTTTTTCTTTCTACGTAATCTGAGTACTCAAAAAGTATCATAAAACTTTGCTCCTGCAGTGGTATTTATCTCCAGTAATTAGTTGTTTCTCAAATACAGAAGCATAATTAGAAATTTTAAGCCAAGATTTTACAGATATGGTAGGTTGGAATGCATAATAATGTATTACTACTTTAATATATCTGATATTATGTATGTCTACATTATTTGTACGGAAGCTGTGATTTTGAAAAGTTTGTTAAGAGACTAATGTGTATGCCCAACCTAAAGAAAGCAAACTGAATATAAGCATCCACTAGATGCTAGGATCAGAAATTAGCTAATTCTAATTAAAAGTGCCCTTTGATAGGAAATAACATATATGTAAACGAATTTGCTGCCTAAAACAACAGGGTTGCTTGTATTTGTGGGTGCCATGGTCACATATCAATAGAATCTTCTGTGCATTGTTAAGTCTAATTCTGTTGAACTGATACCATGATTAACGACTGGTTTGATTCTTTCATTTGTACACTAGGTATTGCTTCAGCCAGTGGTACAGATATTCTTATGGATCTTTTGTCTATTGGAGCACCTGTTCAGAGTAATACCGGACCTGAAAATGATTCCTCCAATAAAGGTAACAATTTTTGCTATAATCAAATCTGAACAATTCAATTCTTCTTCATATTCTTCCTATATTTTAAATAATGTTCTGAATGAAATGTTAACATTATCAACATTAGCCACACCCGACAATGCAACTGTCCAAGTAGTTGATTTATTGGATGGATTAACATCAAATGGATCTGTTTCAGGTAAATCTGTCTGATTGTTAATGTTGATTAAATTGAGTGAAAATTGTGGTGTTAATACCATTATAATTGAGCAGATGTTCAAAGTCCAGCTTATCCATCGATCACTGCTTTCCAGAGCAGCACTTTGAAGATCTCATTCAGCTTCACAAAGCAGCCGGATAGACCTCAAGTTACTAAAATCCATGCTACATTTATGAATTTGTCATCAGAAGCATATACAGATTTCATCTTTCAAGCAGCTGTTCCAAAGGTAATTTCATCAAATGGCCAACTAAATGTTGTTTTGTTAATCATGTTTGCTTTCTTTCATAATTCATTGATTAGATATGTTATTAAGTCATCAAATGTACATCAGAGGAATTGTAGACAGCAACTCTTGTTAGTCATGATTCTCCATTAAAACATAAAGTACTTCTTTGGGCATTATGGTCTAGCTGTTCCAACACTCTGAGGCTACTAGCTATTGGCGATTTAATCTGAGATTTTCATGATGGCTAATAGTAACGTGTCCTACAGTTTATCCAGTTACACTTGGATCCAGCCACGAGTAATCATCTTCCAGCAAGTGGAAATGGGACAATTACACAAACTCTTACTGTTACTAATAGTCAGCATGGACAGGTATGCAAGTCCCGGGTTTTCTTTTAATTTGTTAATTGTTACTACCATTGGATTACTTTAGCACTATGCTTCATGCCTGGAGTTGATTATGTGACTCGTTTTCTACATCATATTAAGTTGCAGAGCTCTGCCATCTGCCCTAGATAGATTGGCAGGCTATAAACTATAATTTATCGATATTTTTTTCACTCAAATAGAAACTAAAATGGAGCCTGAATTTTTTTGTACATTATCCTCATCTACATGTATCATTCATATATACAATTGTAAATTGTTCCCTATGCCATTTTAGAAATCTCTCGCCATGCGAATAAGGATCGTTTACAAAGTCAACAGCCAGGAGAGACTGGAACAAGGACAAATCAACAACTTCCCTCCTGGTTTATGAGTATTCCAACTGCTTTTTCCAATGAAGTACATGTTCCTCAATGCTGCTATGAAATTTTGATCATCTATTCAATGCAATGTATAGTTTCTCAAAAAGCACACAACAACATCAAATTCCTACTGTCTGGAGCTCATTTAATCCACGCATTCGGATGAAGATGGTAGAGTACAGAATCTATTTCCTCTTCAGAAATGAGATTGTAATGAAACTCTTGTTGGTGCTGTAAAATGTTTCTCAGGGCTGTATGTATTTGTAGTGGCATGCTGTTCATTCCTTATCTGCCATAAGTGGAGATGTAAAGTAGTTTTATTTTCTCCATCATTCTTTGATGTGTATGAATGTATTGTGCATGGAAGCACCTAAATTACTGATTGTTCTCTCTCTGTCTCTCTCTTTTTCAATTCAATTGATTTATTGTTTATTCGTAGTTAAGTTAAACATTTAAGTTCTTATATATAACAACGTTATTATTCTTAATAGTTTAGGCAAATTATTGATCCTATACTTATTTATAGATAGTAAGGTTAGCTTGAGTACTTTTAATTCTTTTTCTTAAGCTATTTATAAATTATTACATTTTTGTAATTTGTGAATAATAAGTATATTCCTAAATGGGTTACTCGCTTTATTAAGGTTAATGAATAGACTTATTTTATATATTATTTTACTATAAAATAAATGAGCTCTTATCTAATCAATTTTTTTAATATAATAGGTAGACGTGAATGCATGCTTTCTGAAATATTCATCTAATTTAAAGATGTGTGAGCATTCAATTAAAAATTAAATTGATCGAATTAAATAAATTAAAATTGAATTCATTAATTTTTTACTAATTGAATTGATTGAATTTTATTATTAAAATTAAACAAATCGAATAGATATAAAATTAATTAATTTAGTTGGTTATAAAATTATCAAATTTTTTATTCTGTTCACTAAAAATAAATAATCAAGTCAATTTGATTCATCGGTTCTGCAATATTGTTCCAAAAATTTTGATGACTGTTAATTCAACCAAATATTGAGTTGATTGGCAAGCTTCATTTACAGCATTATTTGAACAGTTGCTAAGGAATTAAAGCGAGAATTGAAAATAGGAATAACAATTAAGACAAGGAATTAATAATATCACAATTAAAATAAATAAAACTGAGTCTCAAGAAATAATTACTGTGTTCTTGTGTCTCAGTCAGATAAAGAGACCAGCAGCAAAGAACTCTCATCTTCTTCCCTTACGGCATTGATCATGGAAGCCACCTGATCCATGCTTGGCCTGGCGTTCGCAGACGGATTCACACACCTCAGTCCAACCTGCAGCATCTGCACCATCCTCTCCTCGCTGGCGCCGCCGGAGATGATGCTTTTGTCGAACACCTCCACCGTCCACTCCTCCCTCACCACAGAGTTCACCCACCTCGCCAGCTCCAGGGGGTCGTTCTGCACCGGCTTCCCCGTCAGTAGCTCAAGGATGATGATCCCCAAGCCGTACACGTCAGCTTTGTCGTCTCCGTCGCCGGCGACGCCGCTGATCGGGTTGCCAGCAGCGTCGGCGTTAGCAACCACTAGGCCGTATTCGCTGATGCAGGGCTCCATGCTGGCGTTCATCAGGATGTTAGAGGACTTGAGGTTTCCGTGGCCGATGAGTCCCTCGGAGTTGAGCTCCTTGTGCATGAAAGCCAAGCCCTCGGAGACCCCGGCCGCCACTCTCAGTCTCCAGCTCCAGTCGAATGCTTCTCCAGCTCGGTTCCTTCCTGAGAGTTGCAGTGCAGTTTGGTTTTAAGTGATGCCGATGAATTCGCCGATAAAGAAATCTTACCTTGAAGGAGATTTAA
>JBAMHZ010434778.1:0-10533 GCA_037177395.1 Alpinia galanga | reverse complement strand
GATTATCGACAAGGAATAAAACCAAGAAAAAAATAGCGGGCATCAACTAGCTTAGCTGGTAAAGGTCTTCAAAGTTGTTGCTAAGGTTTTGGGTTTGATGCTTGGCTTCATCAAATGGGAATGCTTGACGAAGGCTTTCATAGCTATCTCAAAACAATATATATATATATATTTAGTAACAAAGCAATAAATTGACGAATTTGGAGAGGTTGTAAATCTGTTACCATGGAAAAATTTGAAAAAAAAAATTTGTCAAAAGATGTTGTATTTACTTCTCCTATCAAGAGTTGATTCCTTCAGAGCATCCACCTTATATTATCTTTGATTACCACATAGTTTGTCAATTTTACTTGCAAATTGGAAGAACTCTTTGTCAACCAGGTTGCAGACTTTGGGCTATCAAGAGAAGAAATGGTTAGCCATCAGGCATCAAACATCAGAGGAACTCTAGGGTATCTTGATCCCGAGTATGTATCATCGAGATCATTCACGAAGAAAAGTGATGTGTATAGCTTTGGGGTTCTGCTTTTCGAGTTGATTGCAGCGCGCAATCCACAACAGGGCTTAATGGAATATGTTGAACTTGTGAGTGTCTCTATCCTTGTTTCCACATGTTACTCAATTTAGCGGCTAGGCTTTCACATTCTTCATCTGAATATGTTTAGTCAATCAAAACATCTTTTACCTGTGAAAGTAGCAATGATATCAAGCTAACTTTTCTTCAAGTAAATTCTCTGCCCTAAAAAAAATTACAAATTGGTTCTATAATTCATTAAATTGGCAAATAGAACTCGAAGAACTTATGTGAATACTTCATGATCTTTTCTCTAAGAATAAAGTAATATTGTCATAATCAAAAGACTTACTATCTAACTTGGCTTAGGCTGCAATAAATGCCAATGGAAAAATCGGATGGGAGGAAATTGCAGATCCCCGACTAGACGGTGTGTTCCACATAGCGGAAGTCAATGTTGTAGCAGCTCTTGCATATAAATGCATCAGTCGACTCTCCAGAAAACGGCCATCCATGAGAGATGCAGTCCAAGCGCTCTCTCAGATCCTGAAAACAAGGCACAGAAAGCATCATGCAAGGATATCATTGCCCCTAACCGAAGAGGAAGATGGATCCATGGACATGGAAGCTTCAGAACATCAAAGTATTGTATCTGAACACCATAGGGAGGAGTCGATAGGCAGTGCATCTGATCTGCCAGACGTTTGATCTACCGAGAATGTGTGTCGTTCCCTTCTTTGTTAATTCATTCATTGAATTCATAGTTTTGTAAGATAGGTGTGTTAGATTAAATATATGACAAAAAATTGTAATTCGAGGAGCCATGACTTATGGCTCAATGTATTGGTTTTGTGAATTCAAAATGGGGTCAATTCCATCCTTATTCGACTAGCAATATGATGTGACAAATTTTGATTGAATTGCTCTTGTTGACCTATTTCTAAGTATTATATACAAATTAGAGTTACCCCCGTAGCTTGCTCGGATGGCTAGCGCAACCGTGTTAAGGTCCGAAAGGACAAGGAGTTGAATCCTGGGTTTCACCGCCAGGCTACCGATGACTTCGCATTTCTGCGCTAGCCGTCCTGGGTTCTTGATTTATCCCTTTCCACACGTAGGGGCAGCGGTGGAGGACCACTAATGTGGCAGTTCCACATTTTATATACAAATTAGAGTTAGTCCATGCTAGCTCTATTGGTAAGTATACATAAGTTTATCTGTAATGTGTAAGGATCAATTTTTGAAAAATTCATCATTTTGAATTATCTAGAATGATTTTCTATACACTTTTTAATTACATTTTTTATATATACTAATTAGAGTTTATAAAGGGGAGTTTTGATGCATCGATAGAATTGATGTTTTGTGATCTACAAGTTACGAGTTTAAATAGTAAAAATAGCCTTGGTAAGACTGCTATAATGGATCCTTCCACCCTTCCTTATATGAATTTATTTTATTTTATTATTTTTAATTAATTTTTTATTATTATTAATGTGCATGTTGGTTAATAAAATTATTAATTTTAATTCATTTATTTTTGAGCCGCCTATGAAGTACAAATTTAACCTTCGATTTTCTTAATCAAGCAAGTTCGTTAAAGTCGACTGGTCAAACTGCAATTATAACTTACAGCCCAATCTCCAGCGTGACAGCTGGAAGATGGAGCTCCGCGTTGTCCGACGTGTTGGTAAAATTGCCGCATTGCAAGAAAAGCGTTCGCCATGAGTTTGCAACGAATCGACCATCAATGAGTTGATGCCCACCTCCGCACGTCCTCGTTCGCTCGTTTCAACAACGGAAGGTCAAAAAATAATTCAAACGTCAATTTGAAAAAGTTCCGAAGTTTTCGCCGCCTTTTCCTCCGCCTCCTCGTCGCCCTCGAGCACCAAACCCTAGGTTCCGTCGCGTTCTCCATCTTCCGTTCCCGCTGCCGCCTTTCCGACCAGGTCGCGTCGGGATGAAGACGGGCGCGGAAGGAAGCTTCGGTTCTTTGGTTTTTCTCTCTAGATTTTTTCCCCTGGTTTTTGGCGCGGCAAAGGCTCGTCTTCTGTCCCCGTGCTCGTCGGGTGGAATTTGACGCTCTTTTCTGAAGGAAGATTGTGCTGTGGTTGTTGGAGCTGATTTGATGCGGAGGTCGAGCTTCAGATGCAATGAAATCGATCAAGAATGATGCACGGGACGATGGATGTCAAGAACTTTCCGATTCTTATCGTTTTTTTAGGTTTGGTCCTTGTTTTGCCGATGCACGGATCAGGTGGGAGGACAGGACCGAGGAACTTGTCGCTGGGATCGGGAAGTTTTGAGCTGAAAGAGTCTCCTCAGCTGAGCGAGTGCACGGTATGGGGTTCTTTACATTCTTCGGTTTTGTTCTTCAATTTTATCCCGCAAACGCAAGCATTTGTGAGTAGGCCTGTTTAATTTCTTAACTCAAGTTTCAGGATACATGAACTATCTTAACTTTATGGATTCTTGTTGAAATATTCACATAAACCTAGCTGGGTAAAGAGACTAGGAAATTGCAGATATCAAAAATGGTGCATTGTTTGTTTTTGAATTCGCTATTCGATATGATGCCTGCGAGATAAATTCATTCGTGAACAGTTTGATTCCAAGACAGCATCAAACTGCATCTGGTCTGCTAGTTTCCTTGTACCTTTTATCTAGACTGGAAGGAGAAACCTTGTTAAATTTTTATGTTCTGTAAAAAAAAATAAACTTTAGAAAACTATGACTACTCACGCAAAACATGACCGTAGCACTTTCTTCTGACTTCCAGATGAACTAGTTACTGTGTTCCTTTCAGATGATTAATTAACCTTCCTATAAATCATCTTAAATATAAATTTCAGTCTATTGTTGATTACAAGAAAGTTACTATGCTTTATCAATTATGCAGGTTATGATGTATGATCATGAAGTTGAGATGTCTCTGTTCCCAGAAATGAAGCATGCTGTTATTGTTTGTCTCATTAGGAAAGGATTTCACTTGCTTCTTTCTAATGGTGATTATAGACGTAATGCCTTGTGCACAGAGTGTCTAGAATTGGTAACTAATTGGCATCGGGTTCAGAGAAGATATTTAGCAATTCAATCTCCAAGTTCTGCACCTACCTTCTCCCTAGCTGTTGATCGATCTGCTCCAGCTGCATCACCTACTCCTGGAGGTGAACCACAAACACCCAGTCCTGTTCTATCACGATCTCCTGTTCAGCTACCTGTGAGCTCTACATCTGGCAGACATCGACCAACAGTTTCACAAATTTCTGCACCAAAACCATCAAAACCTACACACCTCAAAAGTACTCCCAATAGTCCACCCTCACACGAGCAAGAGGACACAACAAAACTAATTCTCGTTGCTGTAGTTCTTTCATCAATCGGGACATCTCTTCTTTTTCTATGTATATTTTGTTGTTACCGGAAATTTTGCAGACGACGACGCCACTCAGCAAACAAGAGAGATGATAGGCCCTTATTGCATCTAAGCTTAAGTAATTCCTCTGGTATGAAATTGCTCCCCTTTCTTATGGATATAATTCACCAAACTATTAGATACAGTGCTAAGTTTGAGAATTTTAAATCATGTGTTTCCAGGATCATCTGATACGTCATTTGGCCCTGTTGGTTCAAATAATCATACAGGTAAGCCTGTAGGCCTGCAACTTAACAGTGGATTTAGCCAAAATTGCCATGACTTCACCACAGATGTCAAGCCCGGAGGTACAGCATCACCTGATATAGTTTCAAATACTCCTTTTGTGGGGCTCAATGATGGCTCCGAACCCAAAATATTACTTCCTCTTCCTCCTGGTAGGTCACCTCTTCCTTCTGTTGCCCCTCCTACTTCACTTCTTGTTGTACCAGGTCCTATGCCTGCTGCTGTTCCTTCTCCTTCACCTGTTGTTGGTCCTTTGCCACCTGCTGTTCCTCCTCCTCCCCCTGTTAAGCCTCCTATTAAAAAAGCTGCGCCTCCACCCCCTGCTCCACGACCACCATTACCCAACCCAAAACCTGGTGCCCAGATGCCTCCACCTCCACCTAAGGCTGCTCTTCCTCCTCGTCAATTTCAAGGAAATTCAAGGACTAAGAAGCCACCAAATCTTGTACCAAGTTCTCACGAACGTTTTGATGCTGATGGTGACGACACTGGTCCTAAAACAAAGCTGAAGCCATTTTTTTGGGACAAAGTTCAAGCAAACTCTAAATCCAACGTCTGGTCTCACATTAAATCGGGATCCTTCCAGTAAGTCTATATTCTGATTGGGCACTGTGATCATCTGTATCACAACTGGACTTCTATGATAGTTTAATTTCATTGCAGGTTCGATGAAGACATGATTGAATCATTATTTGGCTACAACAATGCCGCTGATAAAAACAGTATTGAAAAAAAGAAAGAGTCAAAAGATGCTTCACCTCGGTTTATTCAGCTTCTTGAGCCAAAGAAATCACAGAATTTAGCAATATCATTAAAAGCTCTGAGCGTCAAAAGTAATGAAGTTTGTGACGCACTCATGGAAGGTGAGTTTGGATCTTGTGCTTGGTTGAAAAATGTGTTAACAGTCAACTAGATCATACTAGCTCTTTAGCCACAGACCTAATATTGTACTGGCCATATAAAATAGTCAATGGAGCTGTTTCTTTGTTCCTTCCTATTCATTTTTTATGAACACTAAATATATATAAAAGGAGGCAAAATGTACTATGTTATCCAAGATAGCTATATAGATGTTTATGGACTTGTATGCATGCATTATTTCCTTCCTATTCATGAACATAAATTATGTGATTTTCTATTTGTATATTGTCCAGTAGTTAGTTTTCCTTACTATACACGCATAAACTTTCAAACCATAAAAAACTCTTCCACTACTACTATAGGTACACTGCTGAATCTTTTTTAATATTTGCCCCCTTGTTGATATTCTTGCAATCAGGAAATGAACTTCCCACTGCTCTTCTTCAATCATTACTGAGAATGCAACCTACCACTGATGAAGAGCTGAAGCTCCGACTGTATGCTGGTGATTTGTCCCTACTAGCACCTGCGGAACAATTTCTCAAAGACTTGATTGATATTCCTTGTGCCTATGCAAGGATGGATGCCTTGCTATTCATGTCCTCTCTACATGAGGATGTCACAATCATAAAGGCAGCTTTTGCAACCATGGAGGCAAGTCTTCGAATTCTTGATCTCTGCCTAGATGCTTGTAACTGTTTTTTGTAAGCACATGCTAGATACCATATTACATGCAATCTTTCTCCTAATTCCTTTCCATCAGTCTGTTTTGTGAAAATGAACATTCTTTTGTTCTAGGCAGCTTGCACTCAACTCAGAAGCAGCCGTCTCTTTCTGAAGCTTTTGGAAGCAGTTCTCAAAACCGGCAATCGTATGAATGACGGCACATACCGTGGAGGTGCCCAGGCATTCAAGCTCGACACATTGTTGAAGTTGGCAGATGTTAAGGGTGCTGATGGGAAAATCACTCTGTTGCACTTTGTTGTTAAAGAGACTATTCGTTCTGAAGGGAGACGTTCCGCACGTTTAGCAAGAGAAAGTGGAAGCATGACTTTTCCGGACAATTTCGGCTTCAACTCCAAAGATTCGTCCGAAGTTATTCCAGGAGATGCCAAAGATACTCTCCACGCCGAAGGCCTTAAGATTGTTTCTAGTCTAAGCGGCGAGCTTGAGAATGTCAAGAAAGCAGCAGGAATTGATATCGATGCATTCACCACGACAGCGGCTAATTTTGGTCGCAAGTTGATCGAGACTAAACAATTTCTGAACACGGATATGAAAAGCTTGGAAGAGGACAGTGGCTTCCACCTTTCCCTCAAATGCTTTGTAGAACATGCCGAAGCTGCCATAACTTTCTTATTGGAAGAAGAGAGGCGGATAAGGACCTTGGTACAGAGCACCACAGATTATTTTAACGGGAATGCCACGAAGGACGAAGGCTTACGATTATTCATTATCGTTCGGGATTTCCTTGGCATGGTAGACAAGATCTGCAAGGAGGTAAAGGAGTCACCAAAGAAAGTCGCAAAGCCGGCCAGAGTCAGGGACGGTCCACCAGCAACTCCTAGTCCTGACCCCCGACAACGATTATTTCCTGCGATCAGGGACCAAAGGGTTGAAAGTTCCAGTTCAGATGAAGAGGACGATTGAGATGAAGGCAAGAAAAGGTGACAACTATTCCCAATTTTTCTTTTTCTTTTATATAATTGTGCACGTCCTGTTTGCAATTGCATCATTTGAGGCTGTATCCACAAAGATTTTAATGGTTGCACATGAAGCAAATTCTGACTGAGTACTTTGCTTAAGTTGCCTATGGAGGATTAATACTGAATCCAGACTAGGAACACAGATGTAGTCAGACAGTATAAGGCAAAATACTGACAGATTGCCTTTTCGTAGTGCTTGCTGCAAGCCAGTCTGGGCAGATCAGTTCACATGGGAAAATTGCGACCTGGAAACTTTCAGTTCAGGTCCAAGTTGAAGGCGCTGATTATTCAGGCTTCATCCTCTTGCGAAGCAACGTGCCTCATTGGCTGCCATTTGGCACAAAATTGTCCAAATTGAATCGTGAAGTACGAACTATTTATTATTAACTTTTCACTGTGGAGATGCAGTTTCAGAACTTCACGAGAGTAAAAGTAATTGTCAGCTTGGCTTCAAGCAGCAGAAACAAATAGGTACCACTATCTTTATATATATATATATATATTTTTTTTCGGAAAGGAGAGGAGTGACGAAAATGGGTAGGAAGATGAACTGGCCGGGAAGCGGAGAGGAATAGAAAAAGAAAAAAAAAAGAAATTGGCATGAGAATTCTCACATGTTCATTAGCAAATTGCTTGAGAAAAGCCAGCCAGAAATTTGAAGGATGAACAAGCTTGATCTTAAACAATTCCAGATGTTACAATGCTAAAGGTACAAAAGTCGGGGGAAAAAACAAATAAATATGAAAATTACAAAGCCGGGCGGGCTAACCTGGCATTCGAGTGGCGATGAAAGCCTAAACCTTTCCAGCTTTCAGTCCTCATCGCCAGCGGCCGCCTTGGAAGATCCAACCTTTTTGGGAAGAAGGAGATTGTGGATGTTAGGCAACACACCGCCGCTCGCGATGGTGACTTCTCCCAGCAGCTTAGAGAGCTCCTCGTCGTTCCTCACGGCCAGTTGAATGTGCCTCGGTACGATCCTAGTTTTCTTGTTGTCTCTTGCAGCATTCCCAGCGAGCTCCAAAACCTAATCGCCGAGACGAAAATCATCAAACACTATGCATTTTTCTAAATAGAAAAAAAAAAGAAAGGCAATTTCAACAAAACGTTAGGAAATACCACGGATCAATAATGCTCCAAGAAGAAGGAGGAAAAAAACCAAAGCCAATGAGAGGGACAAGACGCGAGGATTAAAACAGACCAAAGAGAGAGGGAAAAAAAAAAGCATATGCACACCTCGGCAGCGAGGTACTCGAGGACTGCAGCTAGGTAGACGGGGGCGCCAGCTCCAACGCGCTCGGCGTATTTGCCGGCCTTGAGGAATCGGGCGATCCTGCCGACGGGGAACTGAAGCCCGGCCTTGCTGCTCCTGGACGTGGCCTTCTTCGCTGCGGCGGAGCCAATTGCCTTCCCTCTTCCAGCCATAGCGACGTTGACGACGACGGCAACGGAGGGACTGGATTCGGCGGGCGGATGAACGAGGGAATTTCGATTTAATTTTTATTTGGGCTTCGCTTCTTATTTATAGGCTAGCTAGCACACTGATCCTAATACTGGCCGTTAGATCGTAACAATTTAAACGGTCAGATCCTGTCCGTTATCTCCCGAGCTGATTAAGGCTCTATTGAATTTATCGTACCGGTATATTTGGGTATCGTGTCCCTTTTACTGTCAAAATGTATAAAACGGATTGATTTGGGAAAACAATTACAATCAAAGAAAATAAACAAACTCTAAGTGAACCATATTTTCAAAGATTAAGATTCATTAGTAAGGAGAAATTGATATACACTCTCATACTTTCTTTCGTTGAGAGTATCTCCATTTTAATTGAGAAATAGATAATTATTTTTTATTGATGTCAATTATCTAATTCTTCTTCGAGCTAATTAATTTTAGGATGATCAATTTAACCTCAGAAAAATTAAGAAATATCATTGTCTATTTTATTAATGCTTGCGTCGGTTATGCATTTTTTAGACTCTAACGAAAGTTATTCGACTTGTAATCCTACCTACTGACTTAAAACTTTGGAACAATTTATAGTCATGAACATCTCATTGTCTCTTTCTTCATTGTGAATCTCTGCCATCGTCTATCTATTCCTTTTGATGCAAAACATACAGCAATTTCGCCTTGAAACTTCCTACATCATCACCCTTGTAGTAGACTAGTCCATCGAGCTATGGACTATTACTCTCAAGCACAAAGAGATTAGGTAGATGACTGGGCCAGAGAAGAGCCCATTTATTTATGCTTTGGGCCCATAGTTCATCAACTATAATAATGGCTTTGCCTCTGAGAACACGGTGCAGCGGCAAAGACAGTAAAATATTTCATAAGAGAACATAGTTTAATTCTCTGTTAAAACATGATTCGGTGATGGATTTTTGAAAAATCCATGGAGGCGGCCCTCTATGCATGAGTTTACCTGGCGAATGAAATACGACTTTGGCATTGGACAGCCTTTCAGGGATGATGCGACTGCGGAGTCCTAGCGGACCCGCTAAAGTTGCGAGCACTTCCTTGATTTACCCAGGTGGTTGGTGGAAATCTACTAGGGCTCTGACCTCTTTCAGTTTAACTGTTGAAGGGGCGTCCTAAAAAAAATCGTGGGGCAGAATTGATCATTCCTAGAGATTAATTAGGCCTAAGGTTCAGATACCTTGGTGCTAGCAAAAAAAAAAAAAAAGGAAAGGAAACGAAATGTACACATAAAAAGAGACTTTTAAGTCATACGTCCACAACAGACAGACACTTTTTCAGTCGATTAATGTACACAACGGTGCAAAAAATGCATAACTTAGAAGCATAATATTATTTTATCTTTCCTGCTTCACTTCAATTGTCGTTCAGCTTTTCTGACCAAGACTTTAACGAGTCAACACCGTTGAATTATCCATCGTTTTAGGGAGTGTTTTAGGTCTAAACAGGGAGATGAAGGCTGTCACAGTCGATGTGGAGAGAACTTATCGCGTTCATAGGGCAGATCTTCTTCGAGAAGCGGGGGAGCTCACAGATCGTGGGGACCAAAGCTTTTGAAGCAGTTTAAAAAAGAGTTAGAAGGGCGCCGAGAGATCTCTTGGCAGGTCCCTTTCGACATTCAAGTTAGACGATGAAGAAAGATAAATCTTTTAGAAACATAAGCTGAAAGGGAGAAAACCCAGAGCCTTTTACCAGTGACACCATTACCTATATATATAGAGGTAGTCACGACAACACTCATTCCCTTAGAAAGTATAGGAGGTATGATCTGATAAAAATATTGCGGTATGGAAGAGATCTTGAGAGACATGAGCCTATTAATGGGGGAGGCTTGACCTTATTAATGGGAGAGGGTGTTGTACCGGCATGAGAGTATACTCTCATTACTGGAGAGAAGTGCGCATAGCCTACGTGAAGAACATAGCATAGTGAGGGATAGGATTATGGTAAATACCTTTCATGTCAAAGTAATCAATTCCACCTCCCCATTTTGAATCTTCAGTACTAAACTAACATTTAATCTAAACATAGCCTATTTGAAATATCCGACTCGAAACTTTTATCGAGCTGAGACATGTGATTGGAGACTTTTATTGAGCTATGGTTAAAGACTTTTACTGAGCCAAGACATATGATTAAAGATTTCTGCTGAGCTAAGACATACAGTTGGAGACTCCTGCAAAGCCAAGGTATACGCATCAGTATCAAATCCTCATTGTCTTTGACTAAGCCCAAATTTAAATGTCATATTCCAAATTCGATGCAAGAAGATCCAAAAGATGCCTTCGTCACGCACAGAATCTTCGTTG
>JBAMHZ010434768.1:0-10535 GCA_037177395.1 Alpinia galanga | reverse complement strand
GTCGGCCGTCAGCATTGGCCTCGAATGTAATCGGATTACATGAGTTTTATCCCGTAATCCAGATTACAAGAGTCTCTTATATTTTGTAATGCAGATTCAATTATATTACAGTCTTAAAATTATACCAAACAAAATAATCTATCTTGTAATATAATCTTGATTACATTACAGGACACAGATTACCCCCTACCAAATGTAGCCTTAGAGTTGGTTTTCTGCAAAAGATGGAAAAGTAAGAAAATGAGTGGATGTAAATCTACACATTTACATGCACTCCTTTTTCTTTTTTTTTAATGTTTGCATCCTTCTACTTTTTTATCCTTCATAGGCAATAGTCATTTAGTATTTTGAATTGTTCTTAGCTAATCAATCATACACACACACAAAAGGATCAAGTCCCCAATTGGCAAGTTCTCATAATTAGCCTTGTAACATCAAAACACGCACACACAAGGAAGACATTGCATCACCCCCCCAGAAGACACACACACTCTCTTCTAAAATAGGTGTTGCCAACACAAAGAAGCACTTTTTTGTCTGATACAAATCAAGACAGATCAACACGAACGGTACTACTGCAATTCGCCGCCAATACTGAGTCAATTTTGGTTAACCAATGAATGAGATGTTTCACTTATGCTGACAGAAACGACACAGTATTTGAGTCCTTGATTGAAACTACCAGCAAACATGTTCTTGTTCAGAAAATCATCGGAATAGTTTTTCATAATAAAATTTTCATAATCTTCTGGGCACTACATCCCTAACAGGGTTGATAAAAGCCAACACAATCTTTGTTCTCATTTTTTTCCTTTGTTATTATCAAAAAAGTCAGAGCATTACCTTGACAATGGCCATTGCAGCTGAGATGGGATCTCTCACTCCCAAGACTGTCCAAACAAGTGAATTATCAGAACCAGCAGGAATTACACCTATTGGCATGGAAATTGCTTCCTGTTGGTTTTCTCTAGTTAGAAGCCCATTGAGCACCTGTACCATTAACAAAACTATGCATTCAGAAAGAATCAATGTTTTAAAAGCAAAGGCTATGTACTTATGTGATTTAAGACTAGCTGAAAGTTAGTTTAAGCATAGATCATTTATCTGAGTACTCTCTCTATATATCCAATGCTTGCTAAATACATGCGCAAAATAGATGAAAGAAAATGCTTATTGCATCAATCTTGTATTATGGACCGACCTAATAACAAAGAAGAAAAAAATACACAATCCCAAGAACCCACTAGTAACTTTTTACATCGCAGAATATAGATAAGTAGAAGCGACTATCAATGAACCCTAACATGGTATCAAAAACATTCCCATCACTGTCACAATAGAGGATCTCCACCTTCCCTCATCACTGCATTGCCTTTCATTATCACATGCTGACCCTCTGTGCATGAGAACTTCAGCCATCAGGAACCAAGGGAGCAGAGAGCTGCCCAGCTCCATGTCCTGGTTTGTCGTTTTTGTTGCCCTTGAATTTGACCACCAAGTGAACAAAGGACCAAAACCACACACATCTGTGGTTTCACATCTTCTGCAGCATCATCCAGCATCAGACTGCCACGTTGAACACATCGCCATGTTGCTAGGACAACCTGCAGGTTTGTTGCCTCCTGCAGCGTCACCCACCACCTAGCCACCACTTCAACCTCCTTGTTGACATCGCTCAAACAGAACACCCCCTTCAACAAGCAACAAGATACATAGTATCCTGAAAACATGGAATGCATCGGTAGTAAAGAAGCCTTAAATGTTGATAGGCAGTTCAACCAAATCCATGCGTCACTGTCAATCAATTGCTCCATAGATAGCATTAGATTGTGCCATTCTTTAGTTCTCCTAATCAGTGATCTACCATTGGGTCAGGTTATTGTAGCTACAATAAGTCACAACCCAAACCTTCCATTTATTTTCCACTTAATCACTTGAATACTCCTTTGTTACTTCTTGACATTAATTTTTTGAGCCTTTCAACTTTATAAAAATTATTACGGAGAAATTGTATGGGAAGAATTATGCTTTATGGAATAAGTGACATCAGGTAACATCTTTGCGGCCGCTTGTATGCTTTTGCAGCAAGTGTCAGACACATCTTCCAAATTGCTGTAGATGTAGAGTTGTGCAAAATCACTTGGATAAGCTCCTCACCATCATGCTCTTTGACTCTGTCCATTCTTAGTTAAAGCTAGTAAAAACTTAAATCTTGAGAGGCTCTTCCATTCCACATCTATTGAATATGTACATGTGAATGCTACAAGCTTCTACTACATTTGCCATCCTCTAAACCAACAAATGGACTAATCCACTCTGGCGATTGAATCATGGGACCGTCAACATGGCCATTAGTGATGTCATGGTTTGTTTACTGGTGAACATAGAAAGCACAGGTGTTCTCATTGTGGGGAATTTGAGTACGTTAAGAATCTTTGCAATTCTCTCCATGACTATCCATTGGACCACGAAATCATCTGTTCTCACAACTCATGTGGCCAAGTTAGACATTACTTTCTTAGAGGGTCCATCAACCCAGTCTAGTTTCACTATTATAGTACTTGCTAAGAAGCATTACCACTTTCTCCAATTCTAAGCTAGAAGCAATCCTTCAAAGTCCTCTCAGATTTGGGGTGGCGAATATCCATGATTAATAAGATGGATGTTAAAGGTACTTCACTAGTCCATTTATTAGCTCAACATCAACAAATGCCTTTCTTCAATTCCATTCTTCTATAGTTTAGCTCTAAAGTAATCTTTGAGGGCTTAGTATGAAAATTTTTAGCTCCATTCTTCTTTAGTTAGTAATAAGACGGATTTCCATATTATATTTAAATTGGCTTGAGGAATGTTATGGAGCCATAAAATTAAAAGTAAAAATCACATAATGCAAAGGACCTTTCAGTAATTTTTACATTGATAAAACGATTAACACAGGTAGAAAGGAATACCTGAGATCATAAATCAACTTGAGGAGGAATCTTATCTCCATTCTTCTTTAGTTTGTAATAAGATGGATTTCCATAATAAGAAATCAGCTTGAGGAAGAGGAGGAATGTTATAGAGCTATAAAATTAAATGTAAAAATCACAGAATACAAAGGACATTCTAGTAATTTTTACATTGATGAACGATTAACATATGCAAAGGGACTACCTAAGGTCATAAACCCCTGATTTACCATTGATTAACATTTTGCAAATTGCAACTTAGTAGACTTCAAAAGCATGCTCATCATCAGAGAAACAATATTGGCTACAAGAAATGCCTAGTATATAAGAAAAAAGTAATGTGATCTTCGCTCAAGTATCATCTTTTTTCTGAAATCATGGGAACAGACTAGAAAATTACTAAACACAAGAATTAATGGGAGCGGTAAACTTCAGAGGTTATATATTTGAAAGGAAGAGGAAAGTGTTGCCAAAATGCTGTAAGACTTCTTAAATCTATTTTCGTTTGCACAGGACTTCATCCTAAGAAAGCTGCAGTAAGAAATATGGACCAGTATGCTGATTTAATTCTGACAAAATATCTTCTTTATTTATTTTGGCACTAAACATGGGATTGCAAATCAGCAGAGCTTTCAGAAGATCCCTTTAATGTCTTTTTCTATTACCCAAAACCACCAATACTTTCCATAGACAAAGTAAGCACTAAAGGATTATCTTGCACCCTAAACGCCACACTTTCAAGTTCCAAATATGAACATGTCTCTCAACTCCCAAGCACAAACGTGAATTAATTTCCCTAATTCAGGGGGAGCAGTGACCTTCAACTTCAACTCTTTTATTTCTGCTTGAACATGGCCCAGATTTCTACACCCAGTCAATTACCATCACCAGTCATGAGAAAACATTTCTTTGGATTCAAGATCTTGCATATCCAAGAAGGGATCACATGCACGTATATTGCCAACAAAACTAGCAAAGTTCTAAATTCTTAGTTCATAAAAAATTTATAGTATTTTATTCATCTTATTCGATCGAAAAGAAATTTCCAGAACTATATAAGAAAACATATTATGTGAAACAAATAACTGACCTCATTAACAATTCCATCACCACCAACGCAAACAATTCCTAGAAGAACATTTTAGACACAATAAGGAACAAAGACACAGGAAGAAAGATCAAGTTGAATGAACTTAACAACATACCATCTGGACAAGTACTGAAGTCAACTGTGGAAGCGAGGTTTTTTGCATGACCAGCATATGTGGTCTTAACTACTTCCATCTTGAATCCTGCAAGCTGTTACCAGTTTTCAATCCATGAGAAATTTCAAATTATGCCCTTTATCAAGCACATGCTTTGATCATTTATAGAAAGAGAAGTAAACAGTTACCAAAACATTTGAAGTTTCAACGCAGACAAATCCTAAGACTCTCATGAATGATAAATGGTTTCCATTTCATCATGCTTAGCTAGTTTTGTTCCAAAGAAATATAACAAATCCAAAAAAAACCATCGACAATGGAAACTCATCAAGAGCATGGGAATAGAGATCATAAACAGAGTAGATTGGATCATAGAATCCCAATAATATTAATAAATGATCAGTCTCACACACACCTTAAAAATTGGTTCAACTTTTGAATGAAAAACTTTACTTGATCGGCCATGCCCAGAACGAGGATTCAATATCACAAGAATGTTTGGTGGACTTTTACATCTTATATATGGTAGATTAAACAGAAGCTCATCAGCAACAATGTCAGGTTCCTGCTTCTTAGAAATCATGGGATGAGGTAAACTATTAATTGAACATTGCTGGTCTGCAAAACCTTGTACCCACTGCATGGCTTCTTGTGAGCTAGAAGCTAAGAAGCGGAAATCTTGTTGAACTCTTTGTGGCTTCAAAAAGCAAGAAAGTCCACTTGATCTCCTTTTCATAGGATATGCGTGGATAGTGAAATATCTTACACCAGCATGGTAAGATACCTACAAGAGTTACAACTAAATATAAGGGCTTTTTATAATTAGAAAGAGTAGCATGATAAAGCAACTAAGAAACTTACCGAAATGATCTCATTGATGCTAAGAGTACTAGAACCCCATATCAGGGCTTTGCTTGTAAGTCTTGCTTCAAATATATTAGAGATTGAATTTTCAGACCCCTTTTGCTCATCAGCACTTGAACTTTTAGCTTTCTTATCCAGAGTAAGCTTCCCACTAAAAACTACATATCCTAACAAATCAGATTTTTCATCCCCAATATCAATCCTGTGTTCATGAGGCTTTGCTTTCTTGGAATCTTCAATGGAAATACTGGCATCAGTCTTCTTCAGTGATTTTGCCTTGCCTCTTTTTTCAGGAAACACAGTTGGAGATGAATGCTGCCCTTTTGCTGTTGGGGACTTCTTGCTACTCAAGCGGCGAATAGATTGCTGCAGTGTGCCTCTTGGTGAGGTTACACTTTGACTGTGGTTGGTAGAGTCCTGCATAGCTCCTTTTTCAAATAAACCTATGTGGGCATGCGTTCAGATCACAAACACAGTCCAAACAAGGTGATGATTTATAAGGTATAGACGACTTCTCAATCAGAAGGACCCAAGGAGCCATCAGCATGCAGTACAGCCCCTGCAAATTGCAATATGCCTCAATTATTATAAAAGAACATGACCAAAATGAACGTCTCAGTTACTAAACGAATATAAGGATAATTGAGCTACACAAATAAAACACTAAACTCAACAGAACAACATGATAATTTTGTACAGGTAATGCTCCAAAAGAAAGTTAGTCCATTCACAAAGTTGGTTGGTACAAAAGAAACGAATAAAAAAATACACAAGTTTATCCGTGCTAATTTGTCTAAGGCATTCAAGCGTGTGCGTAAAGCAGTTAATTTATCTTCACATGCATTCAAATTCAAATAAAAACAACAATCTCTCAATGTAACTTAGATTATCAAAATGTTCTCTCTTCTTCTTTTTTTTTTTTTTTTACCTCCATCCCTTGAATAAAAACTCCAAAATAAAAAATAAAAAGAAGATTTTTTTTTACCACTCCAACTCCGAAGTTCCAGGCAACTCTAACAGTAACAGAAGCATCAATACGTAGAGGGTGCTATTCTCCAACACTAACCAGAGGTGGCAACTATCTCATGTAAGAACTAGCCAAAAGGAGCGTCTTGGATATTGAGCATTTTTCCTAACATTCATCTAAAATAAAGATTAAAAAAAGTTGGTTTTTTAATCCCAGCAAATAGAAAAGATACTAGGATTCGCCTAAATTAAATCGACTGGTTTATGATTACAAGAAAAAAAAATACATTGCATCCAATTTCACTTTAGTGAGTAGCTCAGATGCCCTATCATAATCGATTTCCTAGTGTCAGACTCCGTTTTTTTGTTCAAACGCGTCCTGAATCCACATAAAAACAGAAAATTCCTAAAGGAAGAACAAAAATAGACGCTTTAGCTAATCCATCTTCCCTTCAAAAATCTAGATTTCAAAGAGCTCAATCACCCGTATTCCAAACTATTGGACAAGATAAAAAAACACAGAACCGAAACAATTGCAAAACAAATTACCACTGTACCATTCCATTCCCAAACACAAAGAAGCACACACGTCAAGAAGATTCGATCGTCCAAGCAGATCAACCGACACCCATCAGATTCAATAAACGATTCACTGCTGCCGATGCCGCAATTCCGAATCAGAACGCCGAAAATGATTCCCGATCGAGATGCCACTGCAGCTGGGAGAATACGAGGAGGATCCTTAGGAAACCGGCAAGTGGACGAGACTCGGAGCAGGGAAGGCCGATCGGGGATTTGGAGAGGTGGAGAATAAGAAGAAAAGCGCTGATACGCTATCTGATATATCGATTTTCCGACACGGAGCGGCGTTACGGGCGGGAATATTCTTTTACTCCAAAAATTTCACCTTTCCACCCACGGAATTAAATTCCTTTACATTTAATACCCCGGTTTTGGAAATTTGCATTTTACTATTCACAGTTTGTCAATTATAAAACCACTCCATTCTACCTAACCCTGATGCTTTAGATAGATGAAAAGATCAAATTATGACCATAAATTAGAGGGACCAAGAAATAAAAAATTTCTTTCTCTAAATTGAATTTACTTAAAAGGAAAGATGAGATGACAAAAAGACAAATCATAAAAAATTTATAAAACCATGACATAATAAAATACTATCTCACGTTGTGCATACACTTGCCAAATTATGACCAACTAAAGCTACCTCCAACATGCTTAAGCAAAGAGGGCCATTTAAAGTTTAACATGTAATTTATCAAAGTCTAAGGTCGTGAATAAATGAAAACTAGCCGAAATTCTAGGGGTCGAATTGAAGTTAATTATGTGACGTCGAGGCGATGCGTACCGTTTCCGACACGAAGCGGCGTCGCTGATGCCGATATGCCGCATTTAATATCTCATCGGCGTTATTTAATTGCCCCTTTAAAGACTACTTTTCCCTGGCTTCGACGAAGACGAAGGAATTTGGTGGAGTCGCCATTGATGGCGCACTCACTTCACGTGCGATTTAAAATGGAAACTTCCAAGCCGCGCGTGTCCAGCCCCCGACGTCAGAAATCCTATTCGGACGGCTGAGATCTCTGCGACTGGGCGAAGCCTATGGGGACGCACTTCGAGGGGATCCTGGCGGTCGCTCTCTCTTTCTCCTTTAAATAGGTTGTCTGTTGGGAGTGACCGGGGATGCTTCGTCGACCCGGCATATCTGAACCCACAGCGCGACCTCCAGGTCGGTCCACTAATTTCCGGGCCCACGGAAACTCACGCCAGATTTGACCAATGCTAGAGCCGGCACAATTTGCTGGTGTACGGAATGGTAATGGGAAAGGGAAAGTGAGTTTTTGATGTAGAAGAGCACGCCAATTACTATTTTGCCAGCTGGTGAAAGCGGTAAGGTGGACCGCCGGAGCAGCGGGTTTTAGTTTGATAAATAATTCTTTTAGAAAAAATTTTATTGATCTGCACGGCATGATTGAACGTGATGAACAGGATTAAGCAGAGCTATGGGATTATGATCGAGTTTAACCGCAAACAGTTTAATGAACACCGCAACTCCTATGTTAAGTGTGACTGTCGATCAAGATAACATAAATAATTCACCTTTAATAATGATCGAAAAGAAAATTTCAAGAGCAAATTATTCTACAACAAATAAACCCGAATGGCTTGTGGATGATTTTGGTCATCCCCAACCCATTCTGTCTCCATCATGTAGTTTAATGGGGACAGTAAATTCTTGTCATTGGCCTATAACAATAAGATATATTACACTGCATCCCTTATTTGGGACGCTTGCGATCGTATAATATGTCTTCGAAGTTATTCTTGATGGAATAACCCACTCTAACAAGGTTTCTACCCACGCCCGAGGCCACAATCCCAGCACTCCTGGAAAATCTGCATCGAAAGAAAAGATTTAGAGATTTTGTTTCTTTACAAAAGCAGAAACTATTGCTAATTGTATGTCCTCTTTTTTTTTCTCTCTCTTTATTTTCCATTATTATTTTTTCATTATCACCAGTAATTCAACTGAAGAAATATCGACGTATGCATATTCTTAAGTTCTGGCATGTGAAATGAAATTTTCTAAAAAGTTAATCACAGACATTTTTGTATTATGCCTAGATTATTTGCAAGAAGGAAAATTGGAGGCTACACTTGGATATCACTAATGGGGGATAAACACAATACTTGTCGAAGAAGTTACTCCTTGATGCATGCTCTGGTTTAGCTTTGGCTGGTTGGAAGTGGGTAGGAACTTCTGCAAAATGTTGAATGTGATTAGTCGGACTTCTATACATCTATTCACAAACACTGCATAGACATTGAGATCTGACATATAAGGTAAAGGTCAGGTTAGAGAGAGCGAGAATTGGTGGAAGCATTAGTTTTTAATAAAGACTGATTTGCTAACCAAAAGACAGACAAAGAACTAAAGCTAAATAAAATAATATAACAAGTACGATTAAAAGGAAATATGCAGGATATGTTGACCCAAGGGTTCCGATACGTCATGATTCACGGTGAAAAGGTATATCATCACCTCATAGATTCACGGAGCAGAAAAGGGAACTATGCCTTCTTGAGTGTATTATCAAAGTTTGAAGTCCAGTTCTGTGTTGGAAGTCTTCGACTGGAACAATATTAATTTCGGTACCATATCATGCCAAGGTATGCCAAGAGCAATTTAAATGAGTTTTAATCTTATAATTCCTTTCACATAGCTTGTTTACTTCCAAATAGAAACTAGACTAATAATTATACCATATAAAGAGTAGACGAGTATCGTTCATCTGATATGAGCATAGATTCTTATAGTATCCTAGTGCAACCCCATAATTTTTTAAGATACAAATTAAATAATCTTTGAAGAAAGTTAGGGCATCTAGTATTGGAATTAATTTCTTTACAAGTTCATCTAAGTTAACTACTGCCAGATGGACTTGAATTGATGACACAATTGAACCCAAAACAAACACATCCCATTTTCCCGATTCTGATAGCACTCTTCCTTGTTGCTACTGGTGCTTCTCCACTCTTCCCCTCCCTATTCCTGTGACTAACAGATGAAAAAAAAGGGCCAAGCCACAGAAACGGATTCTTTGTATCTAGGCCAGTTTTGTACTATGCCAGCAAAGATAGATCATAGCTTCAATATTTAAAATCATGCATACAACTACTCTCGTAGTCAACAAAAACATAAGAAATTATGAAATTTCAAACATTAAAAAAAATTAAGACTCATTTTCTGAAAAATACCATCAATGGTCTAGATAAAGAAAATAGAACATAGTGAGCAATGGACTAATTGATTCATGGTTCAGTGGTGCACTATTTCCTGCATATAGTTAACAAGCACAGCCACCTACAGTGAAGAAATTTCAATTAAGCACATCGTGTCTGTCATCTCTACTAAGATACAATATAAGCTCTCTTTGTGGTATCAAATGCACCCACAACTCCATTTTAAGGTTATAACTACTAATCATTCTAAAAGTTTCATAAGCTAAGCAAGTGACTACCACACTAATCACACAAACTTATTCATATAAAACAAGCACAGGCTCTAGAATTACCTTCTGTATTCTGCACATGAACAGGCACACGTTCTGTTGATGTCCTTCTATCCACTAATAGCTGCAAAAAAAAAAAGAATTGAGGAGGAGGAACATGAAAAGGAGAAAGAAGGTCTGGAAAAAGGAGGAAGAATAGGAAAACATAGAGAGAAATCTAGAAAAAGAAAGAGAGAGAGAGAGCGAGAGGGAGAAAGAGAGAGAGAGGGAGGAGGAGGGCATCATGGGGTCTCTCCGACACTCTCCTCCGGATGGGGAACGTCCGCAGAGGGGGGAGAACGGGCGGCGCGGCGGTAGACCAGGAATTGACACCTCAACTAGTGCCTGACCAAGTTTCTCTGGTAGACCCCAGTTCTTGCCGTAACAAGTAGGCTCATGAGGCTGAAACCTACAAACGGGCCCGCAGAGAGGCCACTGTTTCCTCCAGCTCGCACATACGCCTCCGCTCAGCTTCT
>JBAMHZ010434757.1:0-10537 GCA_037177395.1 Alpinia galanga | reverse complement strand
CCGCCCAAGTGAAGGAGGCTGATCAATGAGTGCGTCCAAGGTGCTGAAGGAGAGAGGAAGAGGAGAGGCTACGGTATTGTTCCGAGAGGCTGTCGGAGAAGTATTTGAGTGAAGAAGAGATCAAGAACACCAAGGCGCAGTGGGATTTGGTTTGTGAACAGGAAGGAACCTTCCGACGTGATCGTTCCTCGGACAGCAGGTTGTCATCCTCTTGATTTTCGGTAATTCGACGATAAAGGTAAAAATCCGTTGTAAGTTTGTTTCCTCTCTTAATTCTTATGTTTATTGCATTTTAATCCATGTAAACAAATCTAAAGATGTTGTACAACCTTCATTATCCATATCAACTAAGTTATGTATTGAGAGGTTCGAGTGTCGAGTTGAGTGCCAAGATCAAGCCAAACCTTGAGAGGCCCAAGTATCCAAATCCAAGTGGTCAAATGTCGAGAGGAATATCTGAATTAATTAAGCCATGTATTGAAATGTTCGAATGTTGAATTGACTTTTCGAGTGAGTCAATTGAGCTAAAATAATTCATCTCATTCATATATTATGTAAAAAGTTAGAATCGGCCAATCTAAAAGCAACCTCTCATCCATATGAATATCAATTGACTTTTATATTGCTTTACTTTCAATGCGAAATTAAAATTTATAAATAACACAGTCTATTCCTATTTATTTTATCCATTAGAATTTCAAACAAAATAATAATAACTATTTTATATCTCGCCTTAGATAGTAATAATTATCTTTCTCAAAGTATATATATATATATATATATAGAAATATTATTTTATATAATTTATTTATGAGCATCGTATATTTTATTATTCATTGTCGATGGTTGTGCATTATAATTTAATATTTAAATTTAAAAAAATTGAATAATAAATAATAAAAATGTACATGAATAAATTAAGTTGGATAATTTAAAGTTTTATTGACCTAGTACGCAGAAAAGAAGCATAAAAAATAGTGGGCACCGAGCTAGTCTGCTTGAAGGCGGCGTTGGCGTTGGCTCTAATGGGGTTGGCAACGGTGGCTCTCACAGTGTCAGATGACGACACCGTTGCCAAAGAGAAAGCGATAGGATATGAAAATTGAACTACTAAATCACCCAAAGGACAAAAAGTAATAAATAAATAAATAATTTGAAGTCGATAAAACAAAAAACAAAATCATCTCATGAAATTTTGACATAGAAAAGTAAAATTAAACATTATATTAATATAAGATTCTAAATTCGCAAGTAAATATTATAATAAATTTGACTATTAATTCCGCTCTCTCTATTTACGATCGATCATTAATTGACACACAGCAGAATCCCAGCCAGTCAGATTGGCAAAATAAACAAATAAAATAAATATAAAAAAACAAGCAAATTAAAAGGTCCTTTTGACGACATACCTGCTTGCTTTTGCAGTGCGCTTTCAATCTAGTTACTGAAAATTTAAGAAAAAAGGGGCAGAACAAAGAGCTTTTTGGACACTTTTAGACACCCCCGTAAAAACCTGACAGCAACCGCTGAAAGGTGGCCTGCAATTGCTCGCTTTAAGTTACTCCCAAAAAGTAGTGTAGAGAATTATATTCCTCCTACTTTAAACGTATCCTATCAATCCCAAAAACAAATTATAAATTAATATTTCATTTATATATATAGCTATATAAATAAGCTACCGTGTTGCATGCTTGCATGCATGCATTAGGGCTCACTCAATGCCCCAACTTTTGATCTCCTCCTTCCTCCAGTGGCATGTCTTTTATTATTATTATTATTATTATTATTATTATTATTTAGGGATGAATTTGAAATATAATTTATGTATATTCATAGATTAACTTTTAAAATATTTGTATCTAATAAAATTCAAATTTTTATTAGGGTATTGTACTGGTAGAGATGCACCGTGACATATATATTTTTCGATTTACCAAGCGCTAGCTCTTCCCATCAATACTAAGTAGAGCTGGCTAGCAATTCTTCATCACTTGTAGTATAAATTGTTTAGCTTGCAAGTAGGGATATGTTCATGTTGTGTCCTCTTTGGAACTGCAAAGAGAAAGAAAAATAAATAAAAAATAAATAAAAAGGAGGTGCATGGTCCATCATGTTAGTTTTCTTTTACGTCCAAAAGCTGCGTATGCATATTGAAATCTCCAAAAGAAGATCCACTTTCATGGTGCTTTGCTTTCTTAATCGAAAAAGGAGGAAAAGGAAGGGCCAAAGTGGAAGCACTTCTTTTAGAGTGGAAGTGAATTTTGTGTGTGTGTGTTTTTTATCATCATAATTTAATTAATTTTAGAGTGAAAAAAAAATGCACGCTCCTCTTAAAGGTCTTTATTTCATTTTCTTGCAACTTTTATATTTATTCATTTTGATTATTTGTATATACAATTTTTACATTAAAAAAATAAGTACATTCGTCTGATTTTAGCAGATATTATTATTTAGTGGAACTACGTACGCACGTTCATTTAATTCCATAAAATGAAGGCCTTCATTTAATTTTATAATTTGTACACTTCATTTAGGGTTTATACGTAGATAAATTCATAATATATGAGATGGGGATTTAGCTAATTAATTAATTAAATATTTTGGGAATTGGATTGGTGGGCGTAAAGTTGGAATTCAATGCGACATTTTTTAAAAAAATATATATTAATAATTTATTTGATTTGCAGTGAATTATTCTCCCTGAATATTTTATTAGATTTATTTATAGCTCACTTATTTTGGTAGATGGAGCACTGCATTTATGGGTACGAAAAGTGCATGACCAAAAGTTACATTTATTACGTTTTTTTTTCTAAATTAGGGTAAAAATTAAAAAGATATTCCTCCGTTGAAATCACTAAAAATATATTATTATTATTATTATTATTATTTATTATCAAAATAACATTCCATTCTATTTAAATTTATTTTTATTTTTTAAAATATACTATTATAATTATCATTATGAATTGTAATATGGACATTTTAACTTCGATTAATACTAATAATATTATATAGATAATTTATTTTTGATTAGCATCGGTCAATATTAATATATTGTGTTATAGTAAATGCTATTACATAATTATTATTATCCAGATAAAGAGTTCAATGCCAATAATTTCACTTATTTTAAATTTTCTTTTATCTCTTTCTTTTAAATTACCCTTTTGTTTCTGCTATTTATTTATTTATTTATTTTAAGAAATAAGCTCTAAAAATACCTATATTTTTTTCCCTTTAGAAAAATTAGGATATTTATTTTTAAAAAAAGGGGGAAAATGGTGGGTAGCTGCTAATAAAGAATTCGAAAGAACTTTTTGGCGTTGCACGTAACTCCACTGCGAGCTTCATCTGCCAAACCACTCACTCGATGAACACGTAAAAGCTACGGCGAAAAGAGCGGTGAAAGAGAGAGAGAAAGAGAAAGAGAAAGAGAAAGCAGAAGAGAGCAGCGCGTGCGGGCGCGTCATTGCATGGCGTGTTGTAGGAACTGCAAGGGAGGAATAATAATGGCGGTGATGATTTCCTTGCGCTTGCCCTGCCGGCCCTCAAAAGAAGTGGAGAAAATTATTATTCCTCAACAGTCGCTTGAATGTTGCAACTCAACTGCTCGATTGATTATTCACGGGACAAAATTAGGTGGAAACGAGTAAACATATGCCAAGATCAAGTTCGCTAAGCGATGGCGATCGATGCTATTTCAGCAGTCGTCAAAGAGGATGGCAAGAAAAAGAGTAATTGGGGTGTTTTTTTTTTTAGAGAGAGACCATACTCATCCAATCCGCAGAGCCTGTGGATAAATAAACAAACCCAAAAGAAGACAAGAACTCAAGACGAAACGAACAAAACCAGATTGAAATGAAGCAATTAATCAGGAGGAAAAGGAAGAGAGAGAGAGAGAGAGACATGGGCGCTACTTTATCGAGCAGAGGAGCGGATGCCTGAGGAGGAAAAGGGTTTTATTTTTGTTTTATCCTGCGAGAAGCCCACTCTAATTTCCTTCCTCCTCAAAAGCCTATCTTTCTCTCTCCCTTGATCCCTTCACAGAGCAGAAGATTCTGTTCGCCTCCATCCTCCCTCCTTGCTCCACCTCCTCTTGAGACTTGAGAGGAAAGATAAAAATTGGACCTTTGCCTTTTTCCCTCGTTGCTTTCTTTAGTCTCTCTCCGTTCCTCTGTTCTTGCGAGGTGTTGTTTGTTTGTTTTTATTCTTTTATATCAGTTGCTGTGGTACAGTGGTGGCTTGTTTTGGTGAGAGGAATTGTTTTTTCTGATGAAAGTTCTTCACCAGGTGGATATCTTTTTGATCAATAAAGATCAATCTGGCCACGAGAAGAGGAAAAGTGGTGATTTTGAGTTGATAAAAGCGAGATTTTGGGGAGAAGAAGAGTTTGTGATGCTTGATCGGTTAGAAAAGAGGAGCCAAGCAAGATGAGGACGGGGTTGAGTACGATACAGCAGACGCTGACGCCGGAGGCCGCGAGCGTTCTGACGCGATCCATCTCGGAGGCGGCTAGGCGGTGCCACGGGCAGACGACGCCGCTCCACGTCGCCGCCACCCTCCTCGCCACGCCCTCCGGTCTTCTCCGCCATGCGTGCGTCCGCTCCCACCCGCAGTCTTCCCACCCCCTGCAGTGCCGCGCCCTCGAGCTCTGTTTCTCCGTCGCCCTGGACCGCCTTCCAGGCGGGGGAGGAGGCATCGAACCGCCCATTTCCAACGCGCTCATGGCGGCGCTCAAGCGCGCGCAGGCAAACCAGCGCCGCGGTTGTCCTGAGCAACAGCAGCAGCCGCTCCTCGCCGTCAAGGTCGAGCTGGAGCAGCTCCTCATATCGATACTCGACGACCCCTCTGTCAGTCGCGTCATGCGAGAGGCCAGCTTCTCCTCTGTCGCCGTCAAGATCGCTATCGAGCAATCTCTCACATCATCCGCCTCTACCACGACCACTGCTTCAGCCCGATCCATCGCTTCCTTTGCCACTGGCACTTCTCCTCCCGCCGCCTCTCGTATCATAAGCGGCCTAAGTCTAACCAACCGAGCTCCTCCCTGCCACAGCTTCTACATAAACCCTCGCCTGTACCAGCACCATGGCAGCGGCGGCTGCAGCGTCAACGGCGAACAGTTTCGCGCGGAGGAAGTAAAGCGGGTGCTTGATGTCCTCTCCCGACTCAAGAATCGAAATCCAATCCTCGTCGGAGACTCCAACGCCGACGTCGTGACGAGAGAAGTGTTGCAGAGGATTCGCTCCGGAGACGCGCCGCCGCACCTGCTCAACGCCCAAGTTCTTCCCTTTCCAAAGGAAATCGCCACGGCCTCCTCACTCAATCTTTCTCAGATCATTAGGGAGCTCAGCAGCTCGATCGATTTCATGATAGGTGGCCAAAGTGGAGTGATCATCCATCTGGGAGACCTCAAATGGCTAGTGGAGAGCCATGGCGTCTCCGATGCCAGCCAGGCATTGACCAAGGAGATCGGAAAGCTCTTGAAAAAGTTCCAGAAAGGTGATCAAGTGTGGTTGATCGGGACTGCGTCGTGTGAAACCTACCTCCGGTGCCAAATCCACCACCCAACCATGGAGAACGATTGGGATCTCCAGGCGGTGCCGATAGCGCCAAGTTCTTCCATCACCAATACCTTCCCAAGGTGAGATTTTTTTCCCCCTTCTGCTCAATTTCTGTGCGTGCGCATGGGATAGCCATTAATTTTCATGTTTGCTATATCTGGAAATTCATTGACGAAGAACGACTATTCTTCTAGGAAATCAATTTAACCAGAAAGTTTCATCTTGTTCCATGAAGGAACTTCTTTTAATGCTTCACTTTTAATGAAGGAAAAGAAAAACAGAGCAGTACTGGAATTCAAAAGCTTCTCCTCCCCTTGATGAGTTCACTTGTATCTGAATGAGCTGAAATCCTTTCAAATTCTTTATAATCGATGAACAAAAACTTTTATTTTTTCTCCTTTCAGAAGTGATAGATCTTTTTTTTTTTTTGAAGATTATATTTTTTCCCTTCTATGTGTAGGATTGGAGGCAATGGCATCCTTAGCCACAGTCTGAAGAGATTAGCACCCATGAACTGTGCCGGCACTGTCACCCCGAAACAACCATCCAAGATCGCAAACCCTTTGCAAAACACAGCCCTCTGTCCTCTATGTTCAGCAAGCTATCAGCATGAATTAGCTACTCTTGGCTGTAAGGAGTTCGACGAGCCCTCAACAAAAGCAGAGGCAAGCCAAGCAATGCCTCAGTGGTTGCAGCTTGCAATGCTTGACAATGGAAGCAACACTGAGCCATCATCTTCTCTTCTCAAGGTGTGATTAGGTTTAACTGAAGTTGCATTGCTTATGCATTATCGTGTAAGATTATCTGACTTCTTTAAGATTAACAATGTGGGTGTTGCACTTGTGTAGCCTGAGGAAGAGCAACAACTGAAAGAGAGCACTGAGGAACTATTGAAGAGATGGAGTGCCACTTGTTCCAGCCTACATCCTACTGCCCACCGCTCTCAGACCGGCTTCGAGATGCCTTTGTCTCTACCTCCATCAAATTCTTTATGCTCGTATAGAAAAACTCCACCGACTAAGCTCGAGTTAACACTATCTCAGAGCATGACCGCACAGCCTACTTCCTCTCCCTGTGCTCCTGTGAGGACTGATCTTGTCCTTGACAACTCCAAGCTCTCCAATTCATCTATGGCCAACAACCATAACGATTGCCTGAGGGATTTCAATGAGTGTATTCAAGATACTTTCTTTCATGAGCAGAGACCTAAAGTTTCAGGCATTTCTGATATTGATACATTCAAGAGGTTGTTCAAGGGACTTGCAGATAAAGTAAGTTGCCAGCATGAAGCAGCATTGGCAGTGGCTACTGCTGTATTGCAATGCAAATCCGGCAATGGAAGATGCCGGAAAGGTGGGACTAAAGGTGATATTTGGCTTCTTCTTATCGGGCCCGACAAAGTTGGAAAGCGGAAGATGGCAAGCGCTCTATCAGAGCTGATATTTGGGATCGAACCAACATTTGTTACATTTGGTCATTCTTCTTGCATGGAAGGTGAATACGAAGAGTCTGCTTTTCATTACCGGGGGAGAACACCTATAGACCGAATCGTAGAAGCAGTTCGCCAGAACCCATTTTCTGTGATTATGTTAGAGGACATTGATCGAGCCGACATGATATTTCAAGATAAAATTAGGCAGGGGATAGAGAGGGGCAGGTTACTCGATTCACATGGCCAAGAAGTTAGCTTAGGCAGCGTCATCTTTGTTCTGACCGCAGATTGGGTTTCAGAAGATCTCAAGAGCTCAAATGATTCCCTCCTTCAGTATGAGGAAAAGGTATTGGATTCGGCTTACCATGGGGTGGGATTGGAGCTCTCAATCAGGGACAAGCTTGCGAAGCGTCGTTGTGATTGGTTTCGCGAGGATGATCAATGCGTTAAGCAGCGAAAGGAAACTTTGGTCAGCAGCAACCTTTCACTCGATTTGAATTTACCCATGGGAATAGACGCCGAGGGCAGGGAGGGATCCCGGAATTCCAGTGACCTCACCACCGAGCATGAATGTGATAAGGGAAGGTTGTCAATGAAATGTTTCTCATCCTCATCAATCTCAGAATTGCTCGGTTTAGTTGATGAAACGATAACATTCAAACCAGTAGACTTCAGCTTGCTAAGAAGAAATGTCCTGCAGTCCACTTCAGTGAAGTTTGCTGCCATAATGGGAAAAGGGCGTGTGCTAAGAGTTGATGACGATGCTCTCGATCGGATCGTTGCTGGCTTATGGCTCGGCGGAGCAGATTTCGAGGACTGGGCTGAGGGGGTGTTGGTCCCTTGCTTGAAGCAGCTGAGCAATAACTCGAAAACAGATGCCGAGGTCATAGTCATCCGGCTATCCACTATAAAACGAGACCGATCAGCACAAAGACCGAAAAACAGCACCGGCAACTGGCTCCCGAGGACAATCACCGTTGCATTCGACGGTGCCAATGACAAGTAGTGAGGAGTAGAGACCTGAACGATGTACATATTAGTGGTGGTCATCAATAGGCATAGCTTTGCAGAAGATCAACACAGCCATATGACTGATTATGCTCAAGAACACTTGTGAAAGGTTATGTTGTCGATATCTTGCATGAATTCGTCAATCTTTTCTCACTCAATTTGCTGAGGTGGTGCTGCCTACCATGTGGCCACTTAAATGTGAAGTCTTGGCATTGTCTGCGCCAGTATGTTCTGAGCCATTGATGGCGCCTGCAGTTGCTTCAGCTTAAAGCCTAGATCAAAACTTCAAGTGCTGCCCACTTCTGTCGCCTTGACTAAGCTCATCACGGAGCAGAGACGTACCGAGAAAGATGAAATGCTGGTGGTCCAACGTCATCCGCAACTTTCCAGCAGCTACCAAACAATGTCCTTGAAGCCAAACCTAGCTCTGAAAAGAACCCTCTCTCAGCGCAATCTCATTTAATGTAAGTGGGGAAGTCTAAAAAAGGGTTGAGACCATGGGGGTATATCGAGCAACAGGAGAGGGCTACGCATGTGCTTCCATTAATTGTCTTTTTCGCATCCTTTCTGAATAATTGTTAACTACTCTAAAATAATAGTTAGGGGACATTCTTTTTCTTCTTCTTCTTTTTGTTAATTTGTTATTTAAAACTTGGACGAAGATTTTGCAATGAAACGACTTGGTAGGATGAGCTGACGAATGGCTCTTTAGATTCAAATGGGCCGCTATTTTTTTTTCAGCAGGCTTTCAAGATCGTATTGGGCCGGATTTATATATTGAATATTTATTTAATTAATACAAATTTATTCTTCAACTCCACTGCGCTTTGCCGAATCTTCAATTAATCCCCCCACTCATCAACGTGGTTGTTTACTTGCTTAGGCGTCTTCTTCAAGTTTAATCTTAATATTAAAAAAACTAAATATTAATTAGTCTTCGCCTCGTAGCGTGAGAAGTCTTCATGGCCATTTTTTTTTAATTTCTGAATTTATTGCGTAATCTCTTCGGATCACGTGCCGCTCACATGAGCTGCTTCCTCTAACCTCAAGTCTCTCCCTTTGTTAAATTCCGAACCGCTGCTCAATTCTTACCCCCGTCGCCGACGCCGCCAGACTCCGGCGATTTCCTCTTGTTTACCCCCTCACCGCCTCACTGCCATGGGTGCGGAATCGGCGGATGCGACGGAGGTGATCCCCTCTTTCCTCTCCGACACCGCGGCGAAGGTGTTCGTCGCGGGCCACAGAGGCCTCGTCGGATCCGCCATCCAACGCAAGCTCGTGGCGCTCGGCTTCACCAACCTCCTTCTATGCACCCGCGCCGAGCTCGACCTCACCCGCCAGGCCGACGTCGAGGCTTTCTTCGCAGCGGAGCGCCCCCGCTACGTCATCGTCGCGGCGGCCAAGGTCGGCGGGATCCACGCGAACTCCACCTACCCCGCCGACTTCATCGCCGTCAACCTCCAGATCCAGACCAATATCATTGACGCCGCCCTCCGCTGCGCTGGCGGCGCCGTCCGTAAGCTCCTTTTCCTTGGATCCTCCTGCATCTACCCTAAGCACGCCCCCCAGCCCATCCCGGAGTCCGCCCTTCTATCCGGCCCGCTCGAGCCGACCAACGAGTGGTACGCCGTCGCCAAGATCGCCGGCATCAAGATGTGCCAGGCCTATCGCATCCAGCACGGCCTCGACGCCATCTCCGCCATGCCCACTAACCTTTACGGCCCCCAGGACAACTTCCACCCGGAGAACTCCCACGTCCTCCCGGCCCTGATCCGGCGCTTCCACAATGCCAAGGTCGCAGGTGACAAGGAGGTGGTCGTCTGGGGCACCGGCTCGCCCTTGCGCGAGTTCCTCCACGTGGATGATCTTGCTGATGCAGTGGTCTTCCTCATGGACCGATACTCCGGGTTGGAGCATGTCAATGTTGGGAGCGGGAAGGAGGTGACCATAAAAGAGCTAGCGGAGCTGGTGAAAGAGGTGGTCGGGTTTAAGGGAGAGCTCGTGTGGGACAAGATGAAGCCCGACGGTACACCGAGGAAGCTCATGGACAGCTCGAAGCTGGCTGCAATGGGGTGGGAGGCGAAAATCCCCCTCCCCGAAGGGCTGGTGGATACCTACAAGTGGTACGATGAGAATGTTGTGGAACATTAACCATCATTCTTCTTCTATCACAGCATTTGAGAAGCAACGATCAAGAGTTTCAATAAGTGATAAATCAAGTGGAATTTTTATGAGAGTAAATTCCATCTAACAAGTCACAACTCAAGACAATATTGCAAGTTAAATATATCAAGCAAGTTATTCTATTGTCCATAAGATGCTACCTTCAAATTGAAGCTTGAAAATTCCAACGTGAAGCATCAGAACTACACTCTCTTTGATGCAATATGACCACAACACACCTTGAACATTCATTCCATCCTGTTAATGTTTCTTATTGTTCGTGTTACTGGTGCGCATGAGTAACGTTTCACTGTCTCATTGTTTATCTTCATAGTGGCTGCGCATATGTTGCCTGACGTAGGCT
>JBAMHZ010434746.1:0-10537 GCA_037177395.1 Alpinia galanga | reverse complement strand
AGACAAATATTAAGATAGAAAATGAAAAATTATCTAAAACTGAAAACTTTAAATATTTATGTTCATTTTTATAAGACAATAGAGAGATTGAGAAAGATATCTTATATACAATATTGATAGAATAATTGAAATAGAAGAGAGTGTCATATGTTTTATATGATCGTAAAGTATTTCTAAAATTTAAAGAAAAATTATACAAAATGATAGTTAAATATACTATATTATATGATGTTGAATGTTGAATTATGACTCAAGAATATAAGTAGAAGATGAGAATTATAAAGCTAAAGATATTAAGATGAATAAGTGGGATAGAATAAAAAAATAAGAGTATTAAAGAGAAAGTTAAAATTGTATCTATTAAGAGAATTTTAAAAGATACATTTAAGATGATATATATGAATATGTACTTAAACGACTAATAAATGTTTAAGTTAGGTGATATAAAACTATGACAAATAAACATATCAAATAAGAAAAAAGAAAATTAAAAAAGACTTGATTAGTAATAATAAAATATAATAAAATTTACAAATAATAATATAGTAAATGATAAAACTCAATGACATTGATTCTATCTAATAGGATAAAATTTGATTATCACTATTATTATATACTGTGGATGTTAAACGTAAACATTGATAATGCTTGTGAGCATGAAAATTAAAAGGAGATATTATTTTAAAACTAGAAGGGCTTGATAAATTATAAATGTTAGGAGTGAAATGAGAAGTTGCAATTTCTAGAGTCACAGCTGTAACTTCCCGTAGAAATGTGGTGGGCTCCTCATCCACAGTCCGGAAGTTCACCGCGCTGTCCATTGGCAAGATGAAGGACTCTGCGGAAACAAATTAGGGACCCACGTCTAGTTGCGAATCAACTAAGCGGGACCCTTCATCTTCCCTTTGGCCCTCTTCGCTTTGTTAGCGCGTCGGTTGGCGATTTGGTCGCGATGATGTAACGGGCGAGAAGGCGAGTCTCTGGTTGCCTAATTTGACCGCAACGTAGCAACCACGCACCTGCTGCCGTGCCCATTTCGTGCACCTCTCTCGCTGCGGTTCGTCTACTCGCTCCCTTCTCGTTCTCCTCCGATCCAGTGATCCACTGCTAACCCTAATCCACCTGAAGTTTTTGGAGTTTTGATCGATCGAAAGGTGCCCCTTCTTCCACCTCTCCTCGTTATCTTCTCCGAAAGCACAGTTTTCATATTTTTTTTAAATTTCTCTGGATCTATCTCAGTATCTGTAAAGTCTAGTACGGATGCAATATTGTTGCTGGAATCGTAGTTAGATTTTCTATCAATTAGATAGCGTATTCGTTGGTTCAGACACAGCGAGTTGACTTGGAACTAAGATTGATTTCCGCGGAAAAATTCTGATTTGTTCACGAATGATCCTTTCTATTTATCTGATCCTGCATATATATATATATATATGAGAACCACATGAAATTGCATTTGCTTTAGCGCTTTATTTTATTTTACAGTTTTGATATGATAGATTATGATTTTTCTTAGATCTTAATCCTTTTTTTCCCAATTTTTTTCTTGCTCATCAGACGGAATTTTGATTGATCTGCGCTTAACGCATGGAAGCTGTGAATTCTGCGGTTGCTCAAACCAAGCTCCTCGAACTTAGGAATCGGAGCAGTGTCTCTAAACATTTGTGAGCGTTACTATTCCTCTCCTTGAATATTTCCTTCCTTACATTTTTCAAGCGGATTCCTCTTTTTAGTTATAAAATTATTTCGTGGTTGTTATTTACCTCCTTGGTCTTTGATTACGATTCTCACTACATCCTTAAAGATGTGCTAAGAGATAGGTTTTGTTTAATGTCAAGGCTCAGGAGAAGTACTTCAGTATCTTGTGCCAAGTTCACTTCTAATTTTCCTAACTATGGTCTTCAGAAAAACGGTAGGCCATCATGTTCATTTGCATCATTCAGTCTTATATCTGATGCCATCAAGTGAAATTTCTCTCAATCTATTCATATTCCAGTCAAGAAGCACAACCATGCCAGAAGTGTAAAATGTTCCACTGGGGCATGTGTTGATGATCTGAATTTCCCCAAAATTTCTTCAAGTACTGCCGAAGAAAAGGTCGGTGTGTTGCTGTTGAACCTTGGTGGTCCAGAGACTCTTAATGATGTTCAACCATTCCTGTATAATTTATTTGCTGATCCAGTAAGTTATTCTGCCAAGCGCCAACTTTGTTATGTTGTAGAGGTGATTAACAGATATTGTCATCTCATCCATGTCCTTGTGTGCTTAGTTGTTTGGATTTTGCCAATGTGGTGTTTGTTGCTTCCTTGAAGCTGCTGCTTATTGCAGTAATCAGATTCTTAAATTGTTTATTTAAGCCGCCACTGCTGGGTAGAAGCATTTGAAACTCTGTTCTATACTGTCGTGATAGGTTTGGCAATACACAAGGACATTGAGCACAAAGAATAAGACTTAAAAAGAGAGTTTTGGAGAGTGGAGCAGCTATAGTGGTTTTTTGCCCCTTGATTGGGGCTATCACTAATAATATTTTAGTTGGAGGGCATGCAGCAATAGCTACATAGTTGTTGCACCATCAGAAACTTTAGCTCCAATTGTTCAATTACTAAATATGAATATGATGTTGAAATGCATGGGACAAATCAAATGTTTATATGCTATATATTCTATCCTCTTATGCATGCAAGAACTTTAGTGCACACGTTCTTCATGTTATATAAAACAAATTCTTGAGTTTGGTCTTTTCTTATTTAACTACTTGCTTTACCTAAGATGTTATGTTTTTCTCATGGTTTTGTTTTAGGATATAATACGACTTCCTAGGTTATTTCGGTTTCTCCAACGACCTCTGGCCAAGCTGATTTCAGTTGTCAGAGCTCCAAAAAGTAAGGAGGGTTATGCTGCTATTGGTGGTGGGTCACCTTTAAGGAGGATAACTGATGAGCAGGTCCATAATCTGTTCTCTTGCAGCTATTTCTTACCGAAATGAATTTTACATGTGAATCATTTTTTCCCCTAAGAAAAGATATCTGAGCTAAAATATTGACAGAATTTTATTTGGAATCTAAACCTGTTTCTCTCATATGTAAATTTTGAAAATTTTCCTGTGGTCGACATAATTGAATTTAAATAAAAAAAATCAGGCAGAAGCACTAAAACTAGCTCTCAAAGACAAGGATCTGAATGCCAATGTATACGTTGGCATGAGATACTGGAAGCCTTTTACTGAGGAAGCTCTTCATCAGGTATCTAACTTCATTTGTATGCTAGAAGCTCTGTAGCTGTCTTATGTGTTTCTCATTATATATTAATTGCTTTTGTGATGCCTTTGATTGTTGAATCCTGAAGCTATGCATCATGTTTACATCACTCTTAGGAGCAAAACCTTCCTTATTTCTCCATTCGGTGGCAATTTTCATGCATTTTCATACTGCTAGTTATGCAAATTTATACTGATAGGAGAACTTACTACACATTATGCAAATGTTACAGTAGAATTGGTTCAATCTCAAAGTGATTATCTGTTATTTGATTAATCATACTCACTGTTACCTGCAAGTTCTTACTGGACTTGATATTCTCCAAATTCTCCAGCTAAGTTGGATTCTTATTAGTCACCTAACTGATGACAGATAAAGAAGGACAGGATAACAAAGCTTGTTGTACTTCCTCTTTACCCTCAGTTCTCCATATCTACTAGCGGTTCTAGTATCCGTGTACTACAGAGCATTATTAGGTGGATACACCTCTTGGTTCTTAGTTAAATGTTATCAGTTGCCTAAGCTTGGTTCTTGTTTGCTTACTGTGACATGGCATATTGTAGGGAAGATGATTATTTTTCAAGACTACCAATATCTATTATCGAATCATGGTATCAACGTGAAGGTTACATCAAGTCAATGTCTGAATTGATAGAAACTGAACTCCAGAATTTTACCAAGCCTGAAGAGGTAACTGTTTGATTAATGTTGAAATAACTTTCTCCACTTTATTAATTAATGCCACATTTATGCATGATGAGAGTTTTTCTTTGCTTGCTAATCATGGTTTGTGAGCTTTTCTTTTCTTATCCATTCCTCGGTCCCACATTTTCAGATCAGTGAGGTCATCTGGTTATGGTGCTTAACATGTTAAACTTTCAGTTTAGGTATTTAAAATCTGGCATAGAGTCAATAGAACAACCAGGATGAAATAAACCATTGTGGTAGCTAATGTAGTTGGTTTTCCATCTTTTTGCCAGTTAGTTTAGTGGCCTGATGAAACAGGCTATATTTGTTCTTATTTGTGCATAATTATCATTTTCTTCTCCTTGGTTGTTGATGCAGGTCATGATATTCTTCAGTGCTCATGGAGTTCCACTTAGTTATGTCAAGGATGCAGGTGATCCATACAGGGACCAGATGGAGGATTGTATCGCCTTGATCATGGCTGAACTAAAATCACGAGGAATCAACAATAGACACACTCTCGCTTATCAGGTTTAGTAACTTCTCTATCTTTTCAAGACACCAAGAGCAAGTTGTTTTCCAATTATTAGTGGTGCTAATATGTAAGCTTATAATATGTTTTTAAAGGAATGTTCATGTCACTTACCAACATCTCATGATTTGTTGGAGATCTTTCTGTTTGGTTTGTTGTTCATTCATGTAAATTTTTACACATTGCAGAGTCGTGTTGGTCCTGTTCAGTGGTTAAAGCCATATACTGATGAAGTAATTGTAGAGCTTGGTCAGAAAGGTGTAAAGAGCCTTCTTGCAATCCCTATAAGGTGACTTGTTCTGTCTAATCTTGTCCTCAAATCTTTTCCAGATTCAGCTGAATTGCTGTATGGTTATACAAAGTTTTTGGCCAATCAGTTGCAGTTCCTTTGTGAAGAATCATATCCTGCATTAATTCATCAGTTTAATTTTTAGGAAGTATTTCTTTGATGCACATACAGTGATGACACACATCAGGTTTTTGTAGCCCATGCTTTTATGTGCTTTATATGTTTGTATGCCAAAATTGACTTAAAAAATTAGAATTTGATGGAAACTGATTTTTTTTTTCTCAGTGAAGCTACACTTGATAGGATAATCATTGAAAAAGAAATTAAGACCTCAATCAAATGTATTAGAAGAAATTTCTCAAATTTTCGTTAGATTTATCTGAGATTTTGAATTTCTGTATCATAGTAAATTATAATATCTGCATGAACAAAGTATAATAGGAATTATGAAAATGGTGGATAATGAGGTCAAGCAGCAGCCAAACTATTAGAAAAGGAAGGTAAATCAGCCACATTAAGATAACCATCCAGTGGAGTTTTTGGTTTATCCACGCACTTTTTTAATAACCATAAGACAAGTTGTAATGTTATTGTGAATCAATAGAAGTTTGGGTAAAGATAGATCTAAGTGTTGGCTAGGTACTTGTCCTATAGTAACAGTATGAAAGCTGTAAACTACCCCATGGGGTGCTATTTTAGTTTCTTAACTAATTACATGTCTCAATCCTAATCTAGCGCACATACTACTTTAGATCATCCAAAAGGTCCACTACATGCAGTAGCAACTCTTACACACAGTAATTTAAAGAGAAAAAGTGGGTCATGTTGGAAAAAGGATGTTTAACTAGTTCTTATATTTGGTGATTTTGCCATGATGAATGATATTGATATCCTGTTCTTCCCTCTTTACAGCTTTGTCAGTGAGCATATTGAAACTCTTGAAGAGATTGACATGGAGTACAAACACTTAGCTCTGGAATCAGGCATTGAGAACTGGGGCAGGGTGCCAGCTCTGGGTTGCACCTCTTCCTTCATCTCTGATCTTGCAGATGCTGTCATTGAAGCTCTTCCATCTGCTTTAATCTTAGATGCAAAGAGTAGTTCCACTCCAACCGAGACCGAGCGAGATCCTCTGCAATATGCGATCAGCTTTCTTTTTGGCTCATTCTTTGCACTTTTTTTGTTGTTGTCTCCTAGGGTGCTTTCTGCATTTAGGAATTCCCTCTTCTAATGCACCATTTTTGGCCAAATATATACTAAGGATTCTGTTGAACCCGGAATAAGTCTCTGAAAATGATCGCTTCAAAGCACATGGTTTGATTGACCTCAAAATTATTAGGGATCTAGGTTTACACAAAGTCTAGCATTAGATTCATGTAGCTGCCTTAAACTCAAAACATGACTTGATATGATGAGAATGATTTTCTACATCAGTCACTGTGATCAGATTCCTTTTGTGGATCGACGATTGTGTTTCAAAATAATGTTGGAGACCCTCTGTTGGGATTAAAGTTGTTCGTTCTTTTAAAAATTAAAATTATTACATCTTCATTTTTATTTAGAAATACAATAGATGTATTTTTCCCCCTCCATATTGCTGGAAATATTGCTTCTTTTATCCATGCTAAATATTGGTCTTCATATCTGATCGAATGGGTGGAATATCTAAAGAGCTTGAAATACAACATATATCGTGACTATTTTTTCATATCTTGCAACTATAAATCCTAAACAATTACAATAACCACAGCAAACATCTTGGAATCCAAATCAATTTTGGGATCAAATGTAGGCTTTTATATGCCCCAATAAAATAGATCCGAACGAGTGTTTCCTGAAATCAGATCCGATCCGACCGTGCCCACAAGGCAAGGGCCGCGATCCTTTTACCGTGCCATCCAATTAGACGACCAAGAATGAACATTCTAGATGGATGCAGCGGTCCGAGTCGGAAATAAACCCGCCATGCGCGAACCGCATGGTAAACCCGCAGCCCGTTTCTGCCGACTGATTCATAACTCCCTTCCTCCCTCCTTCTCTCTCTCTCTCTCTATTGCTCGACCTTTCCTCTTTTCCTCTGCCCGCCGGATCTGACGATCGCAGTTGCTGCAGCCGACTGATACCAAACGTTGTCGCAATACAATTTGCTATACATTTGTCTCCAAGTTCGTCGACGGATTTGATCTCTAACTTGGTCTAATCGTTATTCATGTTGGGAGAAGATGGCAATTTGCTGCATTATATTGTTACTTCAGGAACGGGTCCTCGGAGGTTGCTTTTGTTCGTTCTTCACCACGATGCGAAATTTGGATTCTACCCGTTTTTTTTTATTTCGATCAAATTAGAAAACGCATTTTCTCTCAATAATGAAGAGTGTTTTTTTCCCTGATAGGAATGAAGAGTTAAATTTATTTATTAAATGATATTCCTAGTTGACTTGTATCTTGTCAGTGTCTGCAGCACACAGTGAATTTGTTCATTAATGATATTCCAGCTCAATCAATATGCCAATTTATTCTCATCTGCAGCAAACTCTTATAAATTAATGAGTTTTACCAATGTCACCTTGCAATGTTCATCTCAAGCCAATACTACGTAAGTATTAGTTGTAGGTTTTTTTTTTTTCATTCTTCTATTTTAATTCAGTTTCCTGCCCGAAGGAAGGAAATGTGGAAGAAAAGACGTCTAAAGAAACATTTTATTTTTAGGTAGAAGGAAGTGTAAGAGTAGGGAATTTTTTCTAGCTTCTTTACATATTGATTTTGCTCCATTTGTATTGAAGAAATACTGTTGGTGACAGATTTGGTCAAAAGTTCATAGCAATGTAAAATGCTCATTAAAGTTTTAAAATTATTAAAATTCTTTTGAGAGTTTTCAAACTCTCGTCATCTCACACCTTAACTAATTTTATAAATTATTTGTTTTTCATCTCCTTTCTTTCCCCTTCTAACTAAAAGCACTAAGGAGCCAAATTACATTTGTTAAATTTGCTGCATCTTATTTCCTTTCAGAAAGATTTTATGTAATAAATGTTATAGAAATTTGTAACATTTGTTGATTGGATAATATGCAGGTCTGTAATTGGAACAGTGACTTGATGGATAGAACACAAGTACTGTTTATTTTTCTGACTTCAAATACTTTGTGGCTTCTGTTCCTTGTTTCCACAATTAGTACTGTAGTAGTGAAATGCCAATCTGATCAAGAGCTGGAAGCATATTTAAAACGCCTGAACAAACCTGCAGTTAAAAGCATGACGGTAATTTAACTTGTAATTTATCATCTATTTTTACATAAACAAATATCTAAACAAGGATTCCTTTTTTTTTAAAAAAAAACTTCTATTATCTTTTTTTTCTTGTGCATTACAGAATAAAGATGGAGAGGTAATTGATTGTGTTGATATCTACAAGCAGCTTGCTCTTGACCACCCCTTGCTCAAGGACCACAAAGTTCAGGTTTAATTAACTGGCTTTTGTTTCTTTAACTTTATGGGCTTTTGTAAGTATTTTTCTTGAAATTTAAATTTTAGAAAATTAAACAAAAGGTTATTTTTATTTTGTATGTTATATAGAACCTTCTTAAAGATTTTTATGCAAGTCCACTGTTCATTAAGATATCTATGAAGAATTGGTGTGAGCGTCCATAATTTGACAAATTAAACCAAAAACAAGTTAATTCAATTCCAAGCAAAAGTTGCAGATTTATAAACTGCTAAAATCGAACCATCATTAACATATTTTAATATGCATAGGTAGATAACCAATATTATCATCATTATTGTTATTTATTTGTTGTGTTCATTAGCTAGTCAAATAAACCTTAAATACAATAGTTTTTAATTTTTATAATAGAAATTTTAACAAGAAATTAGTTTTTGATCGATCTTTTGTCAATATATATATTTTTTAATTTATGATTTTAAAATAAACCATACTGAAATCGAAGTATTTCATTTGGTTTTGATTCTTTTCAATAAATCACTAAAGGATGCCTTTACAGAATATCTTTTTTATACTTATACTCTCATTATTAAAAACTAAAAACAATTTCCTTGTGTGTATATTTATTTATAGATGAAACCAAGCTTTATACCAGTGGGGGAAGAAGACCATGACAATCAAACAATAGATGAACCTGCAACTCAAAATATTGAGAGTTGCCCACCAGGAACAGTGCCAATTAGAAGGATTCAGATGAGCGATCTATCTAGAGTTGCATCCTTAGAAAATTTTGGAAGACGTAATACTAATGGTGGAACCATTGATGTAAGTCAATTACTTAAAATGCAAATCATATGAAGGCTCAGTAATATTTTTAATGAAGGTCCCTTTTAGATATCTAATGAGTGAGGATTTGATCTGATCATTGATGATTGTTCCCTAATTTGCCATTGATGGCCGCTTTTTATTGATTAGTCATCAATGATCAAGATCAAATTTAAGTTTAATCAGACAGCTGAAAGGGTGAATCCCACAGGGAATTTCCAATGGAGGACTTCCTTTCGGTTGTTCAATTTCTTCAGGATTGATCATGACACTTTATTATCAGTGGTTAGGATAAAATTTTAACTGAATTGTACCTCTAAAAGAGGATCCGCCATGGAAAAATACAAGTTTTATGATGAATAAAATACAAACTAATGAGTACTTCTTCAATAATTAATTTCAGCAAGCAGGAGCTGTGAAGGCAGGAGCAGGACCTTACCTTGGAGCAAGAGCTTTAATCAATGTTTGGAATGTCCCTGTGGAATCTAACGAGTGGAGTCACAGTGCTATTGAGATCTCAGACACTGTGAAGAACTACATTGAAGCTGGCTGGACAGTAAGGCTTAATTTCCATTAATTATTAGTCTTTTTTTGTTAGACATTGACTGATAGTTTTGATGTTCTTTTGATTGATTTCATCACAACATGATGATGGATTCCTGTATTGTGTTGCCTAGCTCAAATCTCAATTAGAGAATTTGACTACAACATATTGAGATGAGGGAAGCTTAGCTGAAGTGAGATTCAGATGTGATCCAACTCGACCATTGTGAATAGGGTTCGACCAATGAGGACACATCTTGGCAGGAGTCATTGGCATGAGCTAGCTTTGAATAGCTCCAATTTGGATGTATCTCTTGTAAATGCCTATAAGATTCACATATCCCTATAATAGAATGATTCTGTCCACTTTAGGTCTAAGCCCTTCTGGTTTTATTTTTGGGCTATAACCAAAAGGCTCCATTCCAATGGAGATATATTTTCATCTTATGAACCTATAATCTTTTCCATGCTCCCCCTCAAGCCTATTCATCCTCAAAGGACTTTCTCTACTTAATGTCCAATCCTCAACCCACAACGTCTCCTTGTCAAAATCCTCCTAACCTAGTTAGACTTCCTTCCTATCTAGTATCTAGTTTTCTTGATCTGGATATGAGAGTCTCCACTTCTTTCATTTGAGATGCATGACTTGACATAGGTCACGACTCTGATACCAATTGTAAGTTCTTATAAGATTCACATATTTCTATAATAGTATGATACTATCCACTTTGAGCCTAAGTTTTCATAGTTTTATTTTTTAGCTATATCCAAAATATGTCATTCCAATAGAGATATTTTTTATCTTATAAACCTATGATCTTTTTCATGTCTTACCAATATGAGATTTTAATTGTACTCCTAACAACTTTGATTTTCTATGATTGAGAAAAGTCTTAGGATTGATTTCTTGGGTGGAGATGAAAGGGAAATTGGGGATAAATAAATCGTAGTGGTGAATGGT
>JBAMHZ010434726.1:0-10538 GCA_037177395.1 Alpinia galanga | reverse complement strand
TTCAATTGAGTTTTTCAGCCATAACTGTTACTCTCCCCCAAGTAAACACGCCTTAGTACCTAATGATCTAGAATAAATATTGCTTAACGGAAAATCTTGGACAGAGTTCACGGATCAAATCTTAAAAAAGAACCTCTTGCAAATAAAAAAAAAACAAAGTACGGTAAAATCGTATTGAATTCTTTTTTAGGATCCTGCATGGGAAATTTCATGCGGATTACCTTTTTTATTGCTTAATGAAAAATCATAACGATGAAGTCACACATTGTGGAAAGTTTGTTGTCCCTCCTGAAGCACGGTGCAATGACAAAATAAAAAAGTATTATAGTTTAATTTTTTATAAAGTATTATAGTTTAATTTTTTATTGGATATATTCGATGTTAAATTTCAAAAAATTTATATGGATAGTTTTGATCGTAAGAATTTATCTTTTTAAATAGAATATAATTTTAATATTAGACAGTTTTATAGGAATAATACTATTGCAAAAGTCAAATTAAAGCATTGAATTGTAAGTCAATGAAGACTTTATCTAAGAAAATTATAAGCCCTCTGAAAAGATTTATAGAATTGAATTCATCTTATTTAAAATTAATCAGATTAATTATAAAAATTCAAATTCAAACTCCTTGCTCAAATTCAAATAGTCCATCGTTTACTGATTAATCGTTTAAGGGGCATAATTTTCTTATAGATTTACTTTTTTTTTACTATTAACATAGAACCGACGACGAGGAACACTGGGAGCAAACATAATTATCTTTTATTATAAAGTACAACTAGATTTCACCGTGGATCTTCACACAATGGGACCCGATTACGTGGCATTTGAAAGATGGCACGCGTAAATTTCCGCATAAAAAAGGTATGCGACAATAGGTTTTCTTAGTCTCACGCACAGGAACGAAGGTAAGTAAAATATTGATTAAATCAAAATAATGAAAATCAATGGAAATTTAATTTTAAATTTATTTTAAAAAAAACTCAATTATTTAGATTTATTAAATTTTAAAATTTAAAATTGAATTAAATTGAATCGTTATCTACTGTCGAATTTAGCTGTTAAGCTCCAAATACTTTTCTAATGTATTTTGATGATTGATTAAAGATTCGTGAAGGTCGAGTCGCCATCTTCAAAATTAAAAAAAAAAAGTAAATTTTGATAAATTGTACTATTGAAAAAAAAAAAACAAAGTTTGGTTAATTGAATTTAGATTCGTTCGGTTTTCAACCGATTGCTCAGTCGTTCGAATGGTTTAAATTTTTTTCCTTTTCGATCGAGACGGAACCCTAGACTTCTATTTTTCATCCGATCCCCAAATCGATCCGGCTTCCTTCCGACTGATGACCACTGCCGTCGCCTCTTCCTCCGATCTCCCGTCGCAGCCTTCCCCAGCTGTCGTATCTCGCCTTGCCCCTGGCTTCCGTTTCCACCCCACCGACGACGAGCTCATCTCCTACTACCTCAAGCGCAAGGTCCGCGGACTGCCGCTCCGCGTCGATGCCGTCGCGGAGGTCGACCTCTATAGGTGCGAACCTTGGGAGCTCCCGGGGCTCTCTCGCATCCGCAGCCGCGACAAGGAGTGGTACTTCTTCTGTTCCCTTGGCCGCAAGTATTCCAACAAATCGAGGACCAACCGTGCCACCCCTCAAGGGTACTGGAAGACCACCGGCAAGGACCGACCCGTCCACCGCGGCACTCGCGTGATCGGCATGAAGAAAACGCTTGTCTTCCACGCCGGCCGGGCACCCCGAGGCACCAGGACCAACTGGGTTATGCACGAGTACCGTCTCGATGACGAGGAGTTGATCAAGACTGGAATTTCTCAGGTACGTCTTGTGACCAATCGATCCTTTTATTCCCCTTTTTCCTGAACTAGAATCAAACTGCTTCGATCGAATCTAGTATTGAAACGAGAGTCATGGGTGGGGAAGGACGCTTATGTTATTTGCAGGATCTTTGAAAAGAGCGGCTCCGGGCCAATGAACGGGGCCCAATATGGAGCACCGTTTCTTGAAGAAGAATGGGAAGAGGAGGCAGATGGTGTCGTTTTGTTGTCAGATAGTGGGGATTATGTAGCCACAGAACAGGAATTTTTTGAACTCAGCGATTTCATGCAGGTTCGAGTACTAGTTACTTCGTTTTCATTTGGATGTTTATCTTTCGTTGTAGAATTATAACATAAGTTGTAGTACAGTTAAACATATAGCCTGGAACTTGCGTGTGTTGATTAATTTTATTTTGTTCGATAACATATTCTTCTATGTATATATAAAGATTTTAATTGAGACAAATTCTCAATTTTTGGTCCCCTTCCCTCTAACTCTCTCTCTCTCTTTATGTTTTTAGATTATTTATGTTGCTGTTATGCCTCTATCATTTTTTATTATTTATCTAATGCATTGTCTGTTAGTTCAACAATCACGAGTTAACTTCTTGTCCTACATTCTATTGCTTTTTCTCATCTGTTGCAAGCTGATTCAAACGAGAAAAAACTGCATGCTGTTTTTAGTTTATGTTTGAGTTTGCATAATAACTCCCTGCTTCTAGATCTGATTGTGCAAACATCACTGTTGGCTTCAGAATTGTTGATTTATATTAGTCTGTGTGATAATCCAAAAGCAGTGCTTTTCTGAATTAAGTTATTAGTTTCAAGATTTGACACTCGCAGATAGTTTGGCAATTCTCTGATGCCACACGTTTACTCATCTCTGCCTATATGTTTGTAACTACAATTGGAAACTTTTGGAAGAAGCTTATTTGATGTATTAGTAGTGGTTGTTTTTCAAATTAAGCCCCACATTCAAGTATCTGTCAAGCTTTGCACTATTATATCTCACAACGATAGTAGTATAAAGTTTTGAGTTCATTTTTTTCTCTTGTACATTTTCGAAAGTGAAAAATCTGCTAGATGTCTTGAAATGTTGATATTCTGGAACCAGACACTACTAGGGACTGTTTTGGGAAAAAAACATTACTTTGACTTTCTTCCATTATATATCTGTTACATATCTGTTGGGGTTAAAAGTGTGAAGGTTGGAGAGACCAAAAAAACTTTGTTATTTAAAGAGTTATAAATGAGTTGGTGCAATTTTTAAAATGCCCTTAGGTATATAGATAAATGGCTAGAAAAGTAATGTAGCGCCGAAAATAGTTAGGACTACTAGTGTGCAGACAACAACCGACTTTGTGGGATCAAAGGAGGAATTGCTTGTCTACACTTGTTGCTTCAGCGTTATTCATGTGTAAGTGCCTACATCAGCATAACATGGGGCCACATCTTTCTAGTACCATTGTAATTGGTATGAATTGATGCATGTAGCGGTTTTTTCTGATAATTTACTTGTGGATACGACTAGTTGCCGTGTTGATTGATATCCACAAAATTATTCTGACAAAAGTTCCTGCACAGGAGGTTGTCTAAAATAGTCTCAATCAGGTGTCAATCTCAATTTCCAACTGGGTTTGACAATGAATTCTTACTAAATAGTTTGCACATTTCAATTGTTTCCAGAGTGAAGACTCAAAGAATCAACAGGAGAATGCTTCCAACTTTACAGCAGATTTAGACAGGAAGGAGTGTGGTAGCCTTGCAGAAGATGCAACCAATTTCCCGGATGAAATAATTGAAGATGCTAATTTTACCAACTTGGTTGATGAGCCTAGGCAGCAGAGTGTACCTGTTGTTGCTCATGAAATGGAGAATATCCAAGACAATCCAAATATCAAGGAAGAATATGTGGAGTTGAGTGATCTTGCAGATACCATAAATGCCACAAATCTTTCCTATCAGGAATATGATAACTATCCTATGAAGACTTGCCATGCACAGGGCTTGGATGCAATTCGTAAGGATATCAATTTACAGAAAATGCTTGAAGTCGAGGAATACTTTGACTTTATCAGTGAAGATGCTGGGCAACCAGAACAACAACAAATATTCAGGCCGGAGGATAATATCTATGTTCGACCAAATAATTTGAATTCTGTAGATGATGGTTTGCCTTCTAGTCTAGACAAAATGGCATTATGTAATGCACCTAGTGATAATCTTTTCCTGCACGAAAATACAGAAATCAATGGACTTCTCCACGCACCCACCTTGGAACCATATGATTTTGAGATGGATGACGACTTATTATCATTCTTTGATTCAACCAATGATAATTTGCACTGTTGCAGTACTGGCTCGCAGCGCATCCATCCACCAGACACATTTGACTTTGTTGGAGAGGTAAGATCCAGTATATATCTGATATAATTGTCTGAATAAGACTCGGACCATAATTTTTTTTTTTTTTACTCTACAGGTTGGTAGCTCAACTAGCAAGGCAACAACTATGGTGCCACATACAACTATTATTGATGGGGCCTCATCCTCGGGTTCTTCTGTTGCTCATGTTGAGTCTGGGGATGAATATAAGGAAATTGTCATAAAGGCAAAACCAGGTACCATAGTGTTCTTTCTCAATCATAACAATTTTCAAATTAGTATACTAACCGTGCCTACAAAATTTATCATCTACTTTGCCAATGGTTTGTTGCGTCAGTTAAACTATCAACCCTTCTCGATACGTTAAGTGAATATTAGGTGATTTGGCGTTTGATTGTTAAACTTTTTGATGCAGATGACCATGGCGAAGAACCTAACAACAAAACTGCAAAGAAGCATCTCATGAGCGTGCTAGGTGCAATTCCTCCACCGGCATCATTTTCTGAGTTCCCTTCTCCTCCTGGAAAGCTGTCTGCTGCTCACTCAGCTAGTCCGGTGCATGTCACAGCAGGCATTATCCAAATCTATGGTTCAATCATGCCTGAAGATGCTGCCAACTGGTCCTTCCAGAAGAATGGGCATGTGCATTTCATCCTTTCCTACAGCGTAGCTGATGATATGGTTTCAAAAACTGCAGGCCATGACCTCACATCAAAGTACCAGATTAATCCGATATCAATGCCACTCCGAGGTGGTCTATATTTGATCTTCATTTCATGGCTAATTCTAGCAATCGCCTATGGTGTGGGGATGAGATACATGGCAAGGAAGTTGGTCCTATACAACTGATTCATAGGTGACCGTAAGGGAATCGAAGAAACACAACTGCTACCGATTGCGTAATCCGCAAATGCCACGGATAAACAATAGTAATTGTTTCATCGCTGGAAACACCAATTCAAGAAATCAAGGTATAGCTGACACACTACATTTCGTCGTGGCCGCTTGAGCTTTTGTTTCAATTTATCAAACTCTGATGTATAGTTATAGCTTAAACTATCAGTGTTTTTAAAACCCTAGTGGACTGGCAGGCCAATCGGTTAAATCCGAAAAATTAATTGAAGAAACCAGTTTTAAGATTTTCTTTCATATCTTTTTTATACTTATGATGTCATTATTAATTGAAGAAACTATTTATTATTTTTCAATTCGGCATTCTGCTCTGTGGAAGCAATTATACGTTAATAATTTCTTCGCAGATTTGTTGGAAAATTTCCGTGCTCAAGAATAATTCATTGAATTACAATTTGATGGCATAGACGGCGGTTATTAACCTTCTTCTTCTTTTTTTTTCTTGTTTTTTTTTTTTTTACTTTTATCCAAGAGCATATCATTATATTCATTAATAAAGTTTTTATGAAGTGGGCAAATATCCTCTAATTTCCGTCTCATCTACTCTATTAACCTGTCTCTTTTATAAAAAGCATTTTTAATCTCCATATTGTTCTATTCATTTCATTTCTTTTAAAATTCTATCAGATTGCATTTAAATAATAATAATTTGTATCTTTTTAAATTCCATTAACTCATCTATCATTAGGGCCAATTCTCTGTGAAGAAAAACATTTGTGTAACACATCAATCATTGGGGCCAATTCTTTGTGACGAAAAACAATTGTGAATAGCAAAAGAGAAATTGATGATAATAAATTAAACAAGATTTTCTTTGAAAGATGAGTTTAAATCTCCAACTCCAAATTAAAAGTTTAAAACGTTTGCTGAAAATGGTTTACTACAACAAAATATTCTGCGTAGTCACTCTCAGACAAAAGTAAAAGCAATGTGTTTAAACAAGACTCCCTTTCAAGAAACAGTGAAGAGAAGGGCAGCGTCCAAAGAAACTTTTCTACGCAATTCCTTTAAATCTCGTCAACCCTTCCGCCGCGGGGATCGCGGCCTCTAATTCGAATTGTTTGCTTTGCTTACAATCCACATCCCCAATCCATAATAAATCACGAGCCATTTCATTGCAATCCTATAAAATAAACCTTAGGTTTAGTCTAAGGAGAACACGTTCTTATCTCGCTTATAAAATCTACAAGATGCCGCATTAATCTGGACTAGCAGGCACACCATAGAAATATGTTGTCACCAGAAGAAGACTGCAACTGGACGAGCAGCCCCACGTTACTTAGTCAAATGATCAAACAAATACATTCCATGCCACGTTAAGTGCAACGTCAAGATAAGACTCGACTTATTTCCAATCCACATGCCTGAAAATTGTAAAACTTCATCTAATGTATTTGACTTGAAAACAAGATTCGATCTCTGACATCGTGAAGCCTCTGGAAAGCCTCTGCAGTAATTACTAGAGTGGAGTCAAGCCAACAACACCTATATAAAAAATTTTACAAACCTAAATTAGGAAGTCCATACGGATAAGCAAGAGCTAGTCAATCAATCCACTTAATAATTAATATCAAGAGCAGAGCTTCAATGCGCACTCAGTCCAAATCTCACTGATTCCTGGTAAAAAATTGTTTGATAAAGAAAAAGAAAAAGAAAAAGAAAAACTAATTCCTGAAGAATGTAACTGATAACAGGTTTGATAAAGAAAAAAAAAAGATGAATTCCCCAAGAAGCCCTTAATGGAGAGAACATGGCCATAAGTCGAGTGGAATTTTGATCGGGAACAGGGGCTGTCCGAACTAGAACTGGTCTATCCAAAGTTGATGGGTGAGGTTGAGACATTTGTTAATTTGACCAAATTGCTTCCGGGTTCGGTCAAAGGGGTTATGGATGAGGTAGAGAGTTGTGATGGTAGGTGGAGTTTGGTTTCAACAATTTTTGCCTTGTGGGTTTAAGTTGTGTTATAGATAGATTATGAATTGAAGTGAAGTCAAAGAGTGTTTCTGCTGGAAAAAATTAAGTTGCCTTGGATGCATCCCAAGATGTCCCAAACGGATGAAATTTCTTGCCTTCAATAGGTTCTAGAAGTGAGTGCACGTCCAATATCCTTCAACAAGGCGTTGTGCAACTATGGGTTTAGTTGCTTTCTATTATTTTAATTTTGTTTCACCTAAACATATGCCACTATAAGATTGGTTATATGTTTGATTCCTCAAATCAACTCTAGTTCATACCAGCCCTCTATTACTTTACACGTATTCCCATCTAATAATCCATTTCACTAAGTAGGTATTTAATCTACATTAAAGGGCTAACATTTGAACAAGAAACACAAGTAGGTATCTAATAATCCATTTCACTAAGCATTACACTTGTGCTAGTGTTTGAACGTTCAATGCATCGTTAGATTCATCATTGCATAGCAGAGGCTCTTAACTTATGGCATCGTCTCTTCTTAGACTAAGACTGCTCCAAATCCTAAAGTTCTATTTCTGTAGTGATAGCTATGTTTCAGAAGTATAAAGTTATAACCCAATTGAACTATTAAGCCTTCCAAACTAATTCTCCTTGCATTTCTTGCCACTAAAAAACAACAAAATAGTTCTTGCAGGAAATTTTTATTGCATACCACAGGCCAATCTTCCTCCAGCATTTCCAGTGGTAAGACTAAGTTCATGACCACCTAGAAGAATCAAATACAAGAATGGTGAGATTCAATAGAGATCATGACTCTCAGCTGATAAATTTGATACCAATAGATCATCGAAGAGAAATAGCAACTATCCAGTACCTTTACCAAGATCATCCACAAGTTCATGGACCACAAAGGCACGGCCAACTACAGAATTTGGGCCAGATAATGGTATCTACACATTCATTGAAATGGGAAAATGGAGAAAGATGCAAAAAAAATTAAAAAACATAAAGTCAAGAATCTAAAATGATTTGGCCAAGTAGAGAATAAAAAGGAAACTATAATAATACAAGGTAGAGAAACAAGCAACATTGAAATCAAAAATATTTACCTGCTTATCCACAATTGTAGCCTCAGCCACACCTGTATTACCGGAAGAACAATCACAATACAACTCAATCAACTCCTAATTAGGTCATCAAACATACATATATAAAGGAAAAATAGCTGGATGTCTACCTTCAAAGTCAGCAACAATATTTCCTAGGTCTCCTGCATGACGGATTTCATCTTCAGGAGCACCATGTGTCATTTCGTTAGGGTTGAAGTGTGCCCCTATTAAAAATGATTTGTGTTTAAAACCAAAAATGAGATATAAGAACATGGTAACAAATGTACACCTCCGCAACCCCCACAAACCAGCACACCACCCCCAAAACAGAAGAAGACACTAATACCTACTGATTAAAGAAACCATACTAAGTATATGAAAGCTAAACTAGAAATCATAAGAGAATAAACCACAATACAGAGTCAGAAGAGCTCAATGACCAGAGAAACAAGAAATCTATTACACAGGCAATAAGAGTCCAAGGAGTGGATAAGAAAGACCTGTTGATATGCAACCATTAGTTGTATCACCATATTCATGCTGCAAAAGAAAAAACACATTAGAAATTACATTTACTTTTTGAAGTGAAGCGCAAGTATCTATGCATAGAACTCACAAGATGGAAACCATGAAGTCCAGGGGTGAGTCCAGTGACGCGAACATTCACAATTGTAGGACCTAAAAAAGAATTACAAAGAGTCAAATAAAAACTTAAGATGCATCTTACCCAAAAGATAATAACAAATTCTGTACAAGTTGCATTAATATGGTAAGACAACTTTATATTAGAAACTTTTTCTACATTAAAAGATATGTTCTAATTCACAATCCAATAGATATGCAAGAAACCCAACCCTTCTCATTTTGCCAAAAACCTAAAATAAAAAAATGGTGCCATATAGAACAGCTTTTTCCATTATTAAGCTAGTTAAGCATTGGGAAAACATGCTTAATTTTTCTGCCTTAAGCTGGACTGAACTTCAAGAGAATACAATTTGTTGTATCAAACTAGAAAATTATGGGCACCATCTCCATCAAACAAAAATCTATATATCTAATAAACAAGTATAATCCTTACTACTACTAAGCAAAACGTGGAGCATACGAAGGTTTGCAATCTATGTCTTTTCCTGATCTAAGATTTTAAATTCAGCTTTGACTCGAAGCTTAACCAACTTGCTATGGCTCTGGCTACAAATCGTTGAGCTTTTTTAGAAGAAATATGCAGGGAAAAAAAATCAAAATTCAATCCGATAATAAATTGGTACACATTAAACGTTTTCTAGAGATAGTGATCCCCACAGAGTACAGACTATTGGTATTCATTACGTTTGACTTTCTCATCTAACAAATCAAAAACACACTGCAAATAGCCAATTTCAAGCCAGCACAAATCGAAATCAACACCCCAAAAGCAAATACATTTCACTCAAAACGACTCAAAAATCACTCTCCAGCCTCTCCCTTAGCCCCCAAACCAAAAAGAAACAGAAGAACAAGGAAGCGAGCTATAGAATTAACTGACCATCATCTTCCTGGAAAAGGGAGACGACGCCCTCGACGTTGGAGGTACCCTTGAGAACGGCGACTGCCTTCTTGACGGCAGCGACGACCACGAGGCGCCTGGCGGCGGCAGCGCCGTGGACGACCGAGGAGGTCGAAAGGGAGAGGCCGAGCGGCCGGGCGAGTAAAGCGGCGTGGAAAGGGCGAGCAGAGGAGGAAGAGGAAAGGATGATGGTTTGGTATTGAGCTGCCATGGCTGAAGCAACTGTAGATTCGCGTCACTCGATGCCGAGAGCAGCTGCGGAGAGTTGAAAAGATAAGGAAGAAGCGGCGAGCTTCTCTCCTCCTTCGCCTAGAAGCGGCGTAGCAACTGCGGAAGGCCCAATAAGTCCAGTTCTTGATGCTTCGTTTCCATTAATGGGTCGTGTAATGGACTCTTAAATGGGCTCCGTTACCGAATTAAACGAAAGCCCGTTTGTTTTCCATGGAAAAGATGAAGATGTAAGAACAAAATATTTAAATTTCTCCATAAAAAAATTCATCTAAAATTATTAAAAGAGAACAAAAAATCAACCTTAATATTTTTTTAAAAAAATATTATTTAATTCCAAGTTTCCCCTCAACAAATAACCGACTCTACTCATTCATCAGATGATGGGAAGGAATAAGAGAGAGATTGCCGTTGGTGGAGAAGCAAAAAGACAATGATTCATGAGTTGTTGCCTGGTCTACTGCATTTCCAAAAAGTATCTCCTGCAATTATTGCAAGGGAGTCGTAAAAAAAAAAAAAAAGGATGACATCACAGTAACACAGCATGACATCACAATCTCATGATCGTATTTTATTTTAAATTTCCTAAATAAATTATCTTGTGCATCGTC
>JBAMHZ010434715.1:0-10538 GCA_037177395.1 Alpinia galanga | reverse complement strand
AAATCTAATACTAAATAAAAAAAATGCATTTAATGATTTTCTCTATTTAGAATTTAATTTATGTAATTTTAGAGGATTTCAAAGATAAATATATAATTTTTATAATATTAGCAAATTAGCCTTTGAATGATATCGCCTATAAATCAAGTTGTCTGTCTATGTTATTGCTTTAAATGTTTATGCAATGTATTTAAAAATTCATTTAAAATGTCTTCACATCACATGCGTTGTAATATGCAAATGTTGTTCTACGCTCTGGGCTTTGCAACTAGGGCCCAAAAGTAGCTAAGTCAATTTAAATTTTATAGTGTTTAAGTTTATTTGACAAGATAATTAAGTGAGTTAAGTCAATTTTAAAATTAACTAAACTATTGAAAAATCTATTTAAACTTAGTTTGGTTTTATTTTAGATTAAGCTTGGTTTGAATTTGAATTGAGTTTCACTTGTTTAATGGGTATTGAGTTTCTAATTAAGTTCAAATCAAATTTGATTTAAACTTATTTAAGTTTGGTTTGTTTAAGCATTATCAAAATCTTAAATTAAATTTATTTGTTTGTTTAAAATTTTAAAATTTTAATTATTTTTTTATAAAATGAGTATAAATAAGTAAAATTGTGACTATTTTTATTTTCATGTTGTGACGTTTTATTTCTGGTATTAATATCAATTTTTTTAAAGAAATATTAAAAAAAAACAGACTATTTAAATAAATTTTCAAACGGGATAAGGAAAAGACTAAAAAAAAAAATCCTCCGCCCTCCGACGTTCATCTGCCATGGGGTAGCGTGGTGTGTGGGCCCATGCTAACGGAGCTGGTAAAAACGAAGGTGAACTGAAATGGGGTTTCATTCTTGTGTACAAATACGACGTGAAATTGAGAACGCCGGTCGGTTGGCGGCTTCCCCCTTTTTGCCAAAATAAATTTTTAATTAAAAAAGGAAAATTAAAATCTCCGCCTTCTCTTCGGTACACTTCTCTCCCGTTCCTCTTTCTCTTCCCCGTCTCTCTCATCTTTTTCGTGCTGTGGGTGGTGGGGCTTCGATCGCAGTTCTCCGTGGCAGAATTGGCACCAGAATCTCGGGGTCAAAAAGGAATTGGGAGGCGATCGATCAACCATGGAATCCGATGCGTGGAGTCGGTTCTCCGCAGCCGCGTCGAAGCGCCACCAGAGCGCGCTGCAGTCGCGTTACGTCGACGCGTCCCGAGATCCAAATCTTCGCAGCTGGAGAGGCACGGTGTTCCTGGATTTACAATCGTTGTGCCGTTGGCCGAAGTTATTCCTGATCGGTTGTTGTATCTGCAGATCTGTTTCCTGCGTTTGAGGAGCTCGACGGTGGTGAAGATGATCTCCGCGCGGAGTACCCCTGCCCATTCTGCTCCGAAGATTTCGATATCGTCGGTCTCTGCTGTCACATCGATGACGAGCACCCCGCGGAGGCTAGGAATGTGGTACCACCGTCCCTCCCAGACCTTGGATTTTATGATTGCTTTTTAATTTCCTCTTTTGATATTTGGTTGAAAATTGTTATTTTGGTAGCAAAAATTTGGTGGTGTCGTTTGCAAGGTTTCCTTCTCTTTCTTTTGGTGTTTTTACTAGATTAGTTGTTTTTAGCTTGTAAATTATGAAGATTACTTGATGTTGATAACTATGATAGATAATTCTTTGAAATTCAGTATTTTTCATGGAATTCCTGGTGTTGCTTTGAAAGGCGAAATCTGGATTCAAATGTTTATTCTATTTATTACAAATTACAATGTTTTATTCCTTAAGATCTTTGGTAAGTCTTGTTTCTACTATCATCTACGACCTTACAATGGGAACAGACTTATGGTTGCTGATTTCATACATTATAAATGACCACCAATTTACTCAATAATCTCCAACTAGAGTACCCATTATAGTATATTGCCTTTGTATTAAGAGTCACCATTTTGTTGCACTAGAAATGTGAAAATATTCATTCTGATTACTGCTATGCAGTTGTCCACGTCATGATGTCGTTGATAACTTTGCTTCTTGCGAGACTAGATTTTAGTAGGATATCCTTTCATTATTTCTGTAGGTGGTTTTAGTTTATTTGGACAAATTCTATGATGTGATTTCTCTTGGTGACTAATTTTATTTGTCTATCTAGCCTTCAAACATGATGTTGAGAGTTGCTTATTTGCTTGTTTCTTCCAATGCGATAAATATAATTTTAATGGGAAAAAATCAAAAGGTTCCCCTTATTTTCATGATCGTCAAATGGGTGCCCACGTTGAAAAAATATCAAGAGTGCTCCATCTTATTTTTCATCCAAAAATGCCCTTATTTGAACACCATTATACTAGTTTTAGCTAAATTTGTTATATGGTAGCAATTTTTGCTAAAAATACTCTTATAAAAACAAAGAAGTCATACAAAATTATGCAAATTATAGGATTATTAAACTTCATACTATGAAACTATAGGGAAAAGTAAGAAAAAAAATACTAAGGAGACCACAGTGATCGAAAATCAATTTGGATTTATGCCGGGAGGATTAATGATAGAAGCTATCTATCTTCTTAGATAACTAATTGAAAAATATCAGAAACAAAAGTAAGACTTACATACAATATTTATTGATCTTGAGAAAGCTTATAATAGAGTAACGGAAATTACGTGGAGAATTCTAGAAAAGAAAGACTTACACTTAGTGGAGCAAAGACAAAATATATGAAATTTAATTTTAATAGTGTTAGATACAATAAGACAATTGTTAAATTAGGAGATAATGAGTTGTTTATAACTGTTCAGTTTTAAATATTTAGGATCATTTTTTACAAAACATGGAGGGGTTAAGAGAGATGTCTTACATATAATACAAGCAGAATGATTGAAATGGATGAGAGCATCAAGTATTCGTTATGATCGTAAAGTGCCTTTAAAATTTAAAGGGAAATTTTACAAAAACTACAGTTAGATCTATTATGTTATATGGAGTTGAATGTTGAGTTATGACTCGAACACATGAGCAGAAGATGAAAGTTGCAGAGATGAAGATATTAAGATGGATGTGTGAACATATAAGGATGGATAGAATAAGAAATGAGAACATTAGAGCGAAAATTACAGTTACATCTATTGAGGGAGAACTTCAGGAGACGCGTTTAAAATGATATAAATATGTACTTAGACGATCGGTAAATGCTCTTGTTAGGTGATGTAAAATGAAGATTAAAGAAGATATGGTTAGAAACAATAAAACAAGATAAAATTTATTTAAGTATAGATAATGATATAACATGGGATAGAGTCCAATGATATAGGGAAATCCATATAGCCGACCCTACCTAGTAGGATAATACTTAGTTGTTGTTGTTATTGTATTTAGATTTGCATTTTGTCATTCACCTCCCTACATATCTTAGAGGGATCTGAACCCACATAGTTCTATTTCCAGCATGCTTATGGCCTTCAGAAGTTAACTATGCTCCAGTTATTCCTGCAACATCATTATTGTTTTCTTCATTGTCGGAGTCCTGTGTTGAGTGATCTCCGTTGTCTTGTAGACATTCTTTGATATCTAGCCAATTCTTTAGGGAGATGCACATTCTTAGCTGTGCTCATCAATGGACTTCTCTTCTTGATGGCCAGGAGATAATAGATTGTGATTTGTCCCTTCCATCAAACTAAAATATATCAACCTTCACATATAATCTCACTTGATTCACTATTTGCACCAAAAGCTAAATAAAATTTAATTTATTATTTCATAGTTCAAATCAATATTTGGGTCTCCTGTCTCCAGTAATTGACTCGGATAGGTACAAGTCAGTGATCTATATATTGAATAGAGGTTGCAATCATCACAAGAAGTTAATGGTGTCGTAGGTCTAGGATCAACTTGTCTATTACAAATTTCTTCTCTGATAATTCATTACCATTTCTATATTCACTAAATAAAGCATTAGTGGTTTTTAAACTTTGAAGTACTAAATGAGAAATAGGAGAATAAACAACATAAAATTCTTTTGTTGGAAAAAAAAAGGCCCTAAAAGATTACATTTTTTTAGCTTATAAGCAATCAAATTCATCAAGTGTTCTAAGCATGCTTTCAACATTAAATAAGTTGAGTTCCACTTGTAGTAGAGAGAATTTATTTTTCTAATATATGTTATTTTTATATAAGATTTTTTTTAATAAAAAAATGCTATCTGAAGGACTAATGAACAATGTCACATTTTTATGCTTGGTCTTTTTCATGCTAGGCTAGGTCTGAGCCCTGCCCAATCTGAGACCTAGCCCTGTTGTCGCTTCTAATACATGAATATAAAGTAATAAAAATAATAATTTGAATATTACTAGTGATATAATCTTGAACTCGACATAGCTACAAGATTCAGTTAAGGTAACCAAAACTCAAATACTTTAGGCAAACATGACTGGATTGTGGTGATGACAACCAAAATTCAAAGGGTATATTATTTTTTTTTTATCTCAATGTTTACTATATCATACTTATATTCAATTATTCCAAAAAATTATAGATTGTATTAATAATATCCATGTGTTAATTTTCCAACTATCTCATTATTTCAATTGTGGTTGTCCTACATCTAGCAAGGTCCATAATTGTAGTAGATTTGACTGACATGCCAAGACTCAAGACAGGAAATGTTGTTGAGCTTTGTTTTTATTCTCCTTTATCCCTCTTTTTCATTATCTATATGGTTTTAAATTTAAAATAATTTTTTGACTAATTTTGATTCTTGTTTTAATCCAGCTGGTAAATTTGATAATATTTTTTTACAACTAGCAGATATTGATTGATATTGCAAACAGTCTTTGTGCATCATAACACCAACAAAGCTCCAATCTCCGTGGATTAGCACCTGAAACGGTTTAGATTTTCTTTTCCACAGGATCAATATGTGACTGAGAAAGTGCGAGATAATGATACTGGGCCTCTTATAATGAATGCCTTTGAGATGATAGCTTTATCTCAAGGGTTGGACCTTTCAGCCTTATTTGATAGACGCCAGGTATAAACCTTATATTTCACAAAATTTATTGAACTGGTCTTGTTTTCAAATGGTTTGGCCAATATTTTCACGTGTTTAAAGTATTCATAGGTTATTTCACTCAAGTATTATTTATCGTATTTAGTTGATGGATCTGTTGTAATAGTGAGATTAAATCAAGAAAACAGTAGCATCATTTAGTTTTAATTTTTACAGGATTACGTGAAACGTCAAACTCGCTTCATTTCACGCCAGCCAGCAAATACCATTATAGCAACAATAGAGGCTGTAGCAGCATCTATTCGTCTCAAAGTCCATTCTCAAAACTTTAAGGTATATAGTTCCACTGTAATGACATTACCGTTTACTATCTTTTAATGATTTTCAACATGTTACTGTGGTAACATGCTTCAAAATTTATTGTTTCAAAAGAAAATTAAAAGTAAGCCTTAACTTTATGAACTATTGAAGGAGAAGAGAAGAAAACAGTGCTGGGTATGTAGGTTGTTTTTCAAATATGCTTGCTTGTAGACATGATTCAGGACCCAGGTTGTATATATTAATGCGGCTGATATTAAATTAGACAGTAACGAATCCATTTTAAAAGTTGCACATAACTGATACGGGGACATGATTTAGAATACCTTCTGAGAATTTAGAATTATTGCTGACATTAAATTTGACAGTGCTGCACAAGATCCTTAATTTTCATTTACACCTCATCTCTTCACTACTATTAAGAGTTTTATATTGTTGCATGCACAAAAATCATTTAGCATTTTAAGCGGTTTTCAATTGACCACCTAATCATTGGAAAAATTGTTCATTAAATAAGAATTGTTACCTTGGCCATTTGTCTATTTCACAGATGAGGCTCGAAGGATCATCTTCAAATAAGATGCATCAACTTGCTGTTGTGCTAGAGGTACTCTTATCTAATCTTTTAAATATCATGACAATTATGAAAATTTTCACAGTCCAAAACAATATTTTTTCACTCACATTTGTAATTGATGTAGGTCTTTGAAGTGGCACCTTCACTTTTCATGGTGGATGTTCGCAAGGTTGCTGGTGATACCCTAGAATATCACAAGGTTATACATTTCTTATTCAAGAAATACAACTCATCTATTCGTTTAGAAACCAACCTAGTTCCTAATCACATGGTTATCAATGAGAAGATGATGTTTATTGTTTATATCACATTTCCCTTTTTCTTTTTTTTTATGTTTCAGATTTTTGGAGTTGGTGCCATCATGTTTCTGCTAATGTCTTATTTAATAATGTTTTCAATGAATAATATAGGTTGACACATTGTCACTATGAAGGAGATAATTTGTTTAGATTGACAGGATTCTGGTTTGTACAGTTAGGTTTGCCATCTTTAACCATTGTCATTATCATGATTCATGATTGCATTTTGTTTATTGTGTTAGTGTGGTATATCACAGACAGGATATTCATGATTGTTTCTGATTTTGTGTGCCAAAACTACCTTTATACAGAACTTCTTCCATATGTTTATTTAGTTATTCATATTGTGAAGATGCCCTTTTACGAAGATGGTAAACAAGGGATTTATAAGGCGTATGTGATGCAGGTGCGGGCCAAATATAGCCATACTCCACTATTTATGCAAAAAATAAATAAGTAAAACTGCATTATTAAGTGTGAATTAAAGAGTGAATATACCATCATCTTATTCTTCTTGAGTATCATTTATCAGAGCCCCCACACGAAAGGTCAGGTGGCTAGTGCGGAGGCAGACTTGTTACAATAAGCAAGGGTCGATCCCTGTGAGCTGCAAAGTCTTTCGGAGATGCTTACCCTCTCGTCATGCTAGTGCCTGGTTGGACAAAGTCCTTATGATTTACCTCTCTTACGATGGTTGTAGAGTCGACTGGTAGGGGGCACATGGTGTGAGCGTATCATATTTTTTGCTACAATTGAGTATCATTTATCAGCCTCCATGGGTTGACACAGTTGGTAACTACATGAGTACTTACCATATGAGGTTTTAGGATCAATTCCCAGCAGGTGCGAAATGCCTTGCTGGGTTCTTAACCACTGTGCCAGGGCGAAGCCCCCCTTATGTATCCCTTCATTAAGTTGGGGGGTTGGTCATGAGAGACACTTGACATGAGTGTTATCACGTTTTGCCACTTGAGTATCATTTATTCCATTTCAAGTTTGATTTGACCAACCATTAGAGGATTAAGATTAAATTATTTTGTTGCCCTCAGGGGCACAGTGCAGCGGCAAAAGCGGAAAGACATCTCACAAGAGAATACAGTTCGATCCTCTGCTGAGACAACGTTCGATGATAAATTTCGAAAAAATCTGTGGGGGTAGCCCTTTGTGCAGTAGTTTGTCCGACGGATGGAGTAAGACTTCGGCGTTGGATAGTCTTTCAGGGATGGTGCGACCGTGAAGTTCAGGCTGGACTGCTAAAAAGCTGTGAGCGCTTCTCTAGTGTACCTTGGTGGCTGGTGGAGATTCGTAGGGGCTTCAACTTCTTCCAGCTCAGCTGTTGAAGGAGTGTCCCCATAGGAACGTGGGGACGGGTTGATCACCCCACGGATTAGTCGGGCTAAAGGCTCGATACCATGGTGCTAATAAAAAAAAAACTAAGTTATTTTGTTGGTTAGGGATAGGTTATCATGCTTGGTTGAAGTAAAAAAGACTTGCATAATAAAAACAAATAGTAAAAGTGATGCATCTAATAGTGATTTCAAGCTTATTAGTTATCACGTGTCGTAGGTGGGAGCAACATATCCTCTGGATGTTACAAAAATTTTAAAGCACAATATCTTACTCGGTTATTTGAGACTATGCATGTCTTGCTTGTTACATAATCTACTAAGTTCATTCCTTTAGGAACTGCCTTCCGAAATACCATACTTCACTGCATCATCACCAAGTTGTGTTTGTTAGGCCGGTTATATTAAGTTCCTCTCTCAATTGAATTTTATATCAGACTATTTTCACTGCTAATATTTAGATCTTTTAACCACACTTAATTATGTAACTAAACCACTTGAGTGGTCTCATTGTCTTGCCCTCATCTTTTAACTTTGCCCATGACGAGTTAACCTTGTCGACCGATTCCAAGTTCAAATAAAGGAGGATTGCATTAAGTTGTCTCTAAATATTAAACTAAGGCAAATGTTTACTGAATGAATTTACTAAACTAATCTTTTATATTTAACTATAAAACCTACTGCCAACTTTTGGTGCCACAGCTAATTGCTCAAGTTTTTTTTTTAATCTCATTAAATACATGTATTCCAGTGTTTTTATTTTTTCCAGATTACATAATTGTACATGTTCTCTAACTGCAATACACTTGATCAACAAAGTTCCAGATATGAAAGCCTAACGTTATAATTTTCTATTATTGATAATTATGATTAACATGTTTTGGATGCTTGGTTACTAATGTGAACGTATATGATTATGCCAATGGTTCTGTGGTTTTGCAATCTTTGAATCATACCGCTCTAGGAACACTAACCTTGGATAATGGTTAATACTGTTGCAGTTATACAAGTTGATGTGCAATAAGCTGGAGAGTATTATCTGGAAGCCAATAGTAGAGACTAAGACTGGTCTTCTCAGGACAAAGTCTTATTGATATCAACCTGAAGCGCAGAATGAATCCGTATATAACTATAGTTCTGCTTGTGAACTCTCTCTGTCCACCGCCCTCTTCACGGCTCAGTATTGTGTTTATGATTAGCCAATAGAGCTTGTAGGTTGTATCGCATAATGTATCAGTGTGTGATTATGTAGCTGGTGCCAAATGAGATGGACAAGATTAATGAGGAACGCTGTGGTTCGGAAATTTTAGTTGTCTGGAAGGCTTCGGTCGAAGTCATCTCATTCATATTTCTACTGAGTTAAAGTCAATATGTTTGTTTTATCTAGTTACCAAATAGTTGGAAGAAATCGTTGGGAAAGGGACCGATATCCAGAGAGGTATCAATTTACTGTCAATTTTTCTGTTGTTTTCCTTGTGAAAAATTCCATTTTGCCTTTTGTCCTTTACCAAAATGGTCCATAAAATTTAAACTCTCTCGCTTCCCCCTGGAGTTTTCAAACTTCCCATGATCTTATGCCGTCAGACTCAGATGGAACAATGATGGGCAAAAGGGTAAAATTGTCATGAGCATGGTATTTTATTGAGAAATGATGTGTTAATATTTGAATGGTAAGATAATAATTTGAAAGCTCTGGTGAACCATATCATGATTTTTGAAAAAATTTGGAGCATTTTGAAAAAGATAATAAACTATAGAGTTGAAATGATTTTTCTTTTTTTTACTAGCATTAAGTTCAAACTTTTGATTCGATTAATCTTGAGAATGATCAGCTTTGTCTCATGGATTATTTGGAGTCACAAGAATCCCAGTGGATTTTTATCGACCATCAAACTATAGCAGGAAGTGCTCGAGTAGTCAACTTTAGCAGTCGTAACATTTATGATTTATCATCTCATTCATTTAGAGGAAAATTCTATAAATGTATTATGGCTGAAAATTGAATCGTAAGTTTTGGGAGTCGAACTGGATGCCTTTTTTTTAATAAAAGAAATTAAATTATCTAAATGATCTCATCCATCTGTATAAATATCTATTAAAAATAGACTCTGGATAAATTAGTAGGGTTAAATCAATTGCCAGTTCAAACATCAATCAATAAGTAAGAAACAAATGTAGACCTTTGTATGATCTTTGAAATGCAACCTGAAACCTGCAAACTCAAGTCGTGCCAAAAGTTATGGCCTCTGGATGCTTCTTTCGTCATAAGTGGACTAGTGTCTTTTAGAAGTCCACTAAAATAATCAGTCGATTAAGAAAAAACAGCAGCCAATAAGTTAGCAAAATTGTAGATCTCTAAATGAGTTTCGAAATACAATCTGAAACATCACCAAACTTAATCTGTGCGAAAAGTTATGACTTCCGGAAGTTCCCTAGGTCATAAGTAGATTAGTACCTTTTAGAATTCCAATAATATAATCAGTCGATTAAAAAATTTTTGAAATCAAACAACAGTCAATAATAAGAAACAAACATAGACCTCTGCATAATTATCGAAATGCAACCTATAATGTCTCCAAACTCACCTTGTGCGAAAAGTTACGACCTTTAGAAGTTCCCTATGTGACAAGTGGATGAGTACCTTTTAGAAATCTGCTGAAATAATCAATCGATCAAAGAAACTTTTGGGGTCAAAATAGTAGTGAATAACTATATAACAAATGTAGATATCTGAATGAGCTTCGAAACGCAACTTGGAATGTCTCCAAACTCAATCTGTATGAAAAGTTATTGCCTATGAAAATTTACTACGTCACAAGTAGATTAGTACCTTTTAGAAGTCCGCTGATATAGTCAGTCGATTAAGAAAACTTCTTGGATCAAACAGCAATCAATAAGTCAGAAACAAACATAGACCTCTGTATGATATTCAAAATGCAATCGGAATGTATCAAACTTAACTCGTGCGAAAAGTTATGGCCTCTCAAAATTCCCTACGTCACAAGTGGACT
>JBAMHZ010434705.1:0-10539 GCA_037177395.1 Alpinia galanga | reverse complement strand
GGTAATAAAATTGGCAAGGAACTTGGTCTCTCATCTTGCGGTGAAGAAAAAAAATGCCTGCTTCTTTCCGTTTGGGAACGAAGAAACAGTGAAATAACTCAGTGCTCAAAGAAAGATGATAAAAGGAAAAAATAATGATGAAGCCACAGATTAAGCTGAAGGAATTGGGGGCATTTGCTGAAGGGGGATATCAAAATAGGAGGAGAGTTCACAAAAGAAAGGATGAAGAGGGAAGCGGAGGCCTGCAGGGAATTGATCTTGAAAGAAGGTGACGAATCCCTCGGGCAGTTCATGTGGACGTCGGTCTGGCTGGGGGATCCTAAGCCAATAGGACTGAGGGACCTGGAAGGCTTCCCTAAGCTCGCCACGGTCCTCTCGCTCAAGGACCGTGGGAGTACTAAGGCATCATAAAGGGTCGCCAGCTATAAGAAAATTTGAACGGGCAAAAAAGGAGAAAGGACTTACAAGGGGTCGAGAGTCACTGGAAGTCCGAAGGCAGGCCAAAAGGAGGAAAGCAGCAGAGAAGACGGAAAGGCGAGTGTTGTGACCAAAAGGCGGCCTTAGGGCTTATAAAACATATTACATCTGTGACGGGCATTGGATCTTGACCTCAGACTTATCCGGGTCATTGAAGCAAATACGGAGGCTGGATCGAGAGTTATCTTGGGCATGTGCGACTCGATAGAAGGGCCAAGGGATCGAATAACTCTCAGGCATCGCAAAAATCTACCCAGATACAGGCATTAATGAGGTGCACGGGGAGAAAACAGAGATGATCTTGTGCATCCCCAAAACACTAATTCATTAAAAAGCAGATGTACGTAACACAAGTCTAGTCAGTCATGTATAGCATGTCTTTCGACTAGACTAGAGGGGGGATGCTTATGATGTGGAGAGAGAACTATCCAAGTCTCCTGGTCTAAGCGAACTAGGTTGTTAAAGGCTCTCGACGGACTCAACTCAGATACATGTTCATCCATGTCTTGGCAAGCGACTCAACTCAGATACATCTATCCATGTCTCAACAAGAGACATCTCTCGACGGATCTACTCATGTCTCGGCAGACTTGCCTATCTCGGATGACATTTCTATTCATGTCTCGACAAGAGACATCTCTCGGTGAATCTACTCATGTCTTGACAGACATACTTATCTCGGATTATGTTCTTGTCTCGGCAAGAGACATCTATCGGCGAATGTCTATTCATGTTTCGGCAGACATACTTAGCTCAGATGACATTTCTATTCCTCGAAAGATGTCTTAGTTCCCCATATATTTATTTCAAGACGTCCCTGATCTCCATGCTTCATGTGTTCTCTGACAACAAGCAACACCTACTATACTCATACTCATTTACGAGGTATTGCCTCTCAGCAACCCCTTACACGGTGCATTTATAAAATTATGTCTCCTCACAAGGGCTACATTAATGAAAATATAGTGTTCTTTACTCTCTGCTATTCCATGTCATTGTCAGAGCCTCTTAACTAACTATTCTATATAAAGAGACTAAGAGAATGAAAGAGAGGTTCGGCTTTTTTTTTATTTACTAATTTTCTATATTTAATCATTCTTTCTCCTTCTCCACCTTCTGACTTGAGCGTCGGAGTGGTAACGCCGGAGTGCTTTCGGCGTCCCTCGTCACTCTGTTCTTAGTCCTTTTTTCAAGTGCCTACATTTGGTGTTCGGATCTTCATTTCACTCATTCGGACAGTCTCCTTCCTATCTGAGCTAGAGAAACATTGATGTCAGCCTCCTATTATGTCATCTCTCCTCTGCTACATCCTTCATCTACCACTGAGTCGTGCACCGACCCTTCTCTCATCAGATACATCCGAAAAATACATCAACTATTAATCTCTACAGTAAGTCAAAATGAATATAAACTTCCAAAAATCATGTAATATCGAAATGTATATTTTATCTAGATTGCTAAACATAAAATTTTCATTAAATTTAATATTGACTCATGCTCTAATAAAAAAATCGAATTATGATCTTTTTATTTACTGTGTTGTGTCCAGGACCTCTCATCTTTATTTCTTTTATTTTTTATTATTCTTTTGATCATTAGTGGGAAAAGAGAGAGGGAGAGAGATAAGGAAAAAAGAAATTGGAAAGAGAGAAAACAATAATCGCACTTTTATTTGACAACAATTGGCACCCAAATTGTACCCTGAATTTTTTTGTCAAATTGAGAAGCTAACCTGCTCGACGACCACCGACTATGGCGAGTAAATAAAAGAGTAAAAAACTAAAAGGGTAACGGACGCTTGAAAGCGAGAGAGCGTTTCCGGAGAGTCTCGGTCCATTTTCTTCGCGATGCGTGAGGGGGACGAAGAGGAGACGAACCGAAGCCAATCCCCAAGTGGGAAACGAAATCTCTGGAGCAAATCTTCCCGGTCATCTCGCCGTCGAGTTCATTCGTGATTCGTTCGGCCCCCAGTTTCAGGGCTGCGTTAGTTGAGCACTGCGCGGCAGTGGTTGTCGACGTCGCCGGTCGAGATGTGGATTTCCTGGGCGACGCGGATGCGGGCCTCCTTCGGAGCTCCCTTCCTTTGGCTCGTCACTTTGGTCTACTTCACTCAGGTTCCCTTCCTTTGGCTCTTATTTCCAACTATGTAGGGCTTCTTTGTAGATTCGTTCTTGTACCTGCCTGCCTTTTTGGTAGTTTTTCATTAATCTTGTTTCTCTGTGAAAACCGTAATTTTGGTTGGTTATCGGTCCGATTAATATCGTTGATGGTAGTTTTACTGCATTGGATCGTCATTTTTATATACTTTGGCACCGTCGAGAAGTCATGGAGCGTTAACTGGCTTTGGCAGGGTTTCAGATCCTTTGTGTGGACTGCAGTTTCTTACCAGATGAAAGACGTGCTGAAGTTATCGCCATCGTCATCACAGTTTCTAGTTTCTGTTGCTCATTCTCCATGGAGTATCAAACCAATTTATGGGTAACCACTTAACCATCTTTTGTTTGGTAGTTCGATCGATCTTATCACCTGTTGTTTTCGTAGTGATACTCCAAGTAACATTTACAATTGACAAATGATCCGCATCCTATGTTAGCAATTACAATATGTAGGCAATTTGTCTTATAAAATTGCGTTAGTAATTACTCCTGAATAGACTGTTTTAGTAATTTGTGTGCAGTTCTAATTTGCGACTGTTTTGTTGTTGATGTGTATGTTATCACCAGCGTGCTAACAGTTAAATTATATTCACATGATGTGTTTATTTCCTTTGAACACTAAGCTTTAAATGACTCGGTTGTTGGTATATTTTCTCATAATAAATACACAGCTGCACTGGCTAAAAAATTTGGGCATCATGTGTTGACCACACTGTTTCTGATATTGATGCATGAAGGTGCATAACTTGTTGAGAAACACAAGGAAAATTTGTTAGTATAAATTTCTTAAAGCATAATGTTTCATATCAAATTGTTTCCATATTTGTGATACTGCTAAATACATTTCTATTAATTACATTTGTATTGCTTGTATGAATTAGCTTATCCACCCAAATCAAAGAGTAATGGAAAACAAATGTGTAACAAGATCATTCTCATGGTGGTCTCTGACTTTTTCTTGTTACTTTGCATTGGGTCATAATGATTGATAATTAACAACTCATAAGTCCCTAGGATGTGAGGCCTGCTATAAGGATCTTATCCTATCATTGAATTCTACACAAGAATATATAACTAGTCATATTGAGATCTTTAAAATTACTATGGACATATAAATTTCCCTATCTTGAATGTGTTTCTCTATGTATTTGAATCGCAACCTTGTGCCAATGGTCATTTTGGGAAAACAAATAGCATAAGAAATCCAATATTCATCAGGATTTATTATGTGACATGTCAATCCCAAGTTTGGAACAAATAGAATATGGCGATGATGAATTATTATGTGGCCCATATGATCCAAAAAATGCAAATTCTTCTTCATTGGTTAGTAGCTAATTGAAATGATATGAAAATTATTATCATCAATCATCACTGATGAAGACACTGGAATGTGGAAAGTAGCTATTTTATGATCTAGGTCCTTATTGCAAATCTCACCAAGCCAAGTGGTGCATTTATGGACAAGCAAAATGCTTCTTCTATTTTGTTCCTTTCATAGTTGAGCCAATTATACTTTAACTAAGACCTCGCTTTTAATAAAGAACCTTACTTATCATCCAAGAATTTGTGAGAGAACCAATGGTCTATGGCATGGTTTGAAGTATTTTTTCTCATCCCGACACTTATTGTGAGGCTTATATAAGCAACCATATTGACCTATACTTCAAGAAACATTTTGGAACATATGGACAAAGAAGGTGAAGAGAGAAATAAACCTCTCTTATTTGTGTAGGATTTGTAAACGAAAGAAAAAAGTAAGCTCAATTGTAGATCTTATGCTAGTAATTAACTCAAATTTCAGCTTGTTTACACGGTAATTAAATGTTATACAAAAACTTAAAACAAGTACATATTGATTGTGAACTTGTTTGTGGGCCTTTATGACTGTGTATTAATTACTGGTAAAATGAACTACCAACAAATCCTAGGTTTATCTACTGTTTATGTAATTCACATTTTTTTAAAAAAATGTATATCTATATGTGAATGTTGAGATCATAGTTAATAAATACTTAAACAGGGTTATTTATATATATTCTGCTTGATCTAAAGATTAGCTTTGTTATTGAGCATTCTTCTCGTTGTTGAGCTTTTTCACAAATCATAACAAGCTGTAATCACTTGTGTCTACTTCCTGCTTAATTAATGATTCTTTAAAAGTGTGAAATCCTTTAAGATGGTTGCAAATGGTTTTTGTTCATTTTTCATTAATGGCTGGATGGGCTGTTTACTTTCCATGAAAGATGAACAAAATGTAGGTTTTCTAGATCAATCAGATATTTATCATCTCACGTTGTGCTCTTTTATGCTGTTTATTTTTCATAGACAGTGATAAGTTTTAATTGTAAGAGGAAATCATGAAACATATTGTTCATTAATTCACAAATAGTTCTGATTGAAAGAATAAATGGTGGATGACCTTTGATGATTGTGTATAATTGTATAAATTGCAAAGTTATAAATTTTGAAGAGAAATTTCTACCAATCACTTCTATGATGTAAATCTTTTATAGATACTGATATCTTTGTTACTTTTTTTATTTTGTGCAGAATTCTGTCAGATTGTATTCCTATAAATGGAAGGAGGAGACTTCCTTATTTAGTTATAGCCACAATTTTATCTCTTTTACCTTGGCTTGTTCTTGGTCTCTCAACTTCTGCAAGGAGCTCAGGCAATTTGTTTGCTGCTTTTTTGACAGCACAAAACCTGGGGTCAGCCATGGCAGATGTTGTTGTTGATGCTATGATTGCAGAGGCTGTTCGGTCTGAAGCGTATGTGCATTTGCATGGTCTTTTTTTTATTACAATCCTTTTGTAATTCAAACTAATAGGGTTACTTTTGGCAGGTCAGAATTTGCTGGTGATCTTCAATCACTGTCATGGCTGTCAATGGCCTTGGGAGGAATTTTTGGAAGCTTGTTAGGAGGATACACATTATCTCAACTCAGCATTGACACAATTTTTCTACTTTTTTCAATCCTTCCAGCCATTCAGCTCATGTCATGCTCTTTAATCAAGGAGTCTCCATTGGAATCCAATGGAGCACAAAACCATGATAGTAAAACTATGAAATTCAAAGATGATCTAGGCTACTCTAACAGAAAAAATTCTTTCACTAAAGCATCTAAGACATCCAGGAGAAAAAGTAAGCATAATAATGACAATAAGAGAATAAACTTGAAATATGAGAGTCCTATAAGGCAGCCTTGCTCACGACTTGAGAGATACTATATATCTTTGAAATCAACTATTTGTAATTTGGTTGGAACCTTCAAGCAGCCTATCATCTTAAGGTAGCTGAAGACTCCTGTAGTCTATTAATTTACTTCTCCTTCTATATCCCATTTCCTACATAGGTTTAGTATCTACTTTATTGTTGACTTGTGTGAATGCCAGACCTATGGCCTGGTTTTTCTTTTCAAACATTACAGTTCCAACCCTCTCAACGGTCATGTTCTATTACCAGACTGAGGCTTTGAAGTTGGAAGCATCTTTTCTCGGTACTGCACGTGTGATTGGATGGGTGGGATTAATGCTTGGTACATATATATACAACAGATATTTGAAGCACAAGAAGCTAAGAGAAGTCCTCATGTAAATGAAGAAAGCTACTCATAGCTTTATGTTTAACCAAGACCTCAAATTTTTATCTTTTTTATGTCAATCATTTATGAAGATTTTACCATGCTTTCTGTTTGGTATATGGTCAAAGAAATAGTTATGTTATAAATAGATGTCGTTGAACACCATGCTAGTTCATGATCAAATCACTTTGCAGTGCTTGAGTAAGATGATTGTGTTTGCCGTAGAGTTGTTTCTGATCTTTGAACCTCCTGTTTAATACTTCCATGCCACTCGATGTTAAGTCATAAGTGATCTAATTATGTTCCTACATCATTCCTTGCAAACACAAAATGCCACTTTTCCATTTTTTACCCAATAGCCATAAAAATGATATGGTGTCTAAATTGGATAGCAACTGAAGTTACTGATCTGGTAAATGATTGCAAACACATTTTCATCTATCAGAAATAAGAATATTATGCTTTTCTAAAACTGGAAGGACCAATATGAACTCTAGAATCTAGATGATAAAATCTGACACTTAATTTTGTAATAAGTTTTGTTTCTATGTAACAACATACTAACACAAGTGACTAGGGATCCAGTCTTAGAGATAACCTCTGTAGTTTTTTGTGTCTGCATGTTTAATTCTTTTTGAACTGACATCACTATGAGTCACAATTTCACCAGTTTCTACCTATCATATGAGAATCAAGTTGGTACCGTTCTTATATAGCATTTAGTTGAAGTTTAAAAAACCTTTGTAAACATATATAGATCATTAGGCATTGTAATGTCATGTAGTTGAGACTGAAAGAACTTTTTAATATTTTTTTTTGGTTGCCTACAGAAAACTTATTGTGATAATTTTTAGACTTTTATTTAATTGCATGCCATTTGTGCCCCAGAAGTTTTTAAGTTGTACTAAAGTCTATGGTTTTCTATGAATCTTTCTTAAAAAGTGCTTGGTGCTAAACTAGAAGAATAGAAAAAAAACAAAAAAAAAACAAGCATATAGCATATACAAATGTTCTATCAGAACTCTGAATCATTTCAGCTTAAAGTTTGTTTAATTATGTTGTAATCCTGAAAACCTGAAAAATATAAATCATTAATTATTTATGCTTTTATTGGCCTTGATAGGAAAATTAGGTATCTCTTGTAGTAATCTGTTCGATGAATGACAATGACAGGTTGGCTCATGTTGGACTTGGGATTGGATGTCTTTTTGATATCATTTTGGTATCCAAATTGCATCATCAGTTGGCTATACCAGATAAACATGTGGTTCTCTGGGGATCAGCTTTCAGTGATACAATCCGGCAATTCAAGTACTTATTAAACTTTTCTTATGTCTTCTATCTTATTCTTATTTCAAATATCTTATTTCTTAGATGGATGTAGTTTATGGAATATAAAATTGTCTCACAGCATCACTAGGAAATAAGATGATAAGTCACACCATAAAAGCTCGTGCAGTCAATATATTGTAGAATACAACTAACAAAAAATCATGCAAGAAATTAGATGATAAGTCACACCATAAAAGCTGGTGAGAGGTTCTAGGATAACTTGAGTTTCTGTAAATATCTTTGAGCCAGCCTAGGAGATTATTAGGAACTTAAATGTAATTAAGTACAATTACAGGAATATAAGTGTATATTGTAATGATTAATACAAATTGATATATCAGCAGAGGGGATTAGTAGGGTAAATATCCCCTAACCATTTCCTTATAAACTTTTCAGTTAGGATGTCAGAGCTTTTGCCTGCTAAATTTCTCAAAGACCTTGTTGTTCTGACGATGGAATAATAGGCTTTGTAATCTGTGACTGCTCTTAGTGTTCTTTAGCTATCACATATTAAGGTTATTTTATAGTAAGCTCCTGATTCTGCTACCCTTGCCAATATTATTTTCTGTTATCATTTTGGCAAAAAACCATACATTAGATATGAAAATTTAAAACGTGACAATTGGATGTTCATGCAAATATGATATATACTAGCATGGGTTAAGGATTAAGGAAATACAAAGTCAATTTAAACTAGTGAAATTAAATAATCACCAGCGGAAATAAATTAAGCTCACTTTGAAACGAGTCAAGGCATTTAGATATGGACGTTTATATTAATTGCATTTTTAAAAAATCAAATGAATTCAGAGATTTGATTTTTGTCTTATTTCAATGATGGTTTACTTGCGCAGGTTGATGCCATTTCTGATACTCTCGGGTCGACTATGCCCCCATGGGATTGAGGGAACTCTTTTTGCACTCTTTATGTCCATAAACAACTTGGGTTCCACCTTGGGAGCATTCTTTGGTGCTGCTTTGGCCTCGGCGCTGAACATATCATCCGACTCTTTTCATAACCTGATCTTCGGCATTTCTATTCAACTATTGGCCACTCTCTTCCCCATATCCTTTCTGTTTTTGATCCCTAAAGAAGCCACAGGATTAGCATCATAATCAGACAAAGATATCGTAGATGAAATTTAAGCAAAAAAGATGGTTTTTTTTTCCTTAGTTCAAGTTTAGAGGTTTCTAAGCATTGTTTTTGTGGTAAAAAAACTAATGCAACGTTCACCTCACAAATTGATACGCTTGCTTCTTTCTTCTCTTTCTGAGATGAGAATTACTGGAGCATACAACTCCAATTGCAAAATCCAGTTATTTGTATGGTCGCCTCAATCTTCATCACTAAATGCTTTTTTACTGTGGAAGCTTATTCGAATAAGCTTTTCCTTAACTTTGCCATTCAGCATTGAATATTAATGCAGTAGACATAATTTCAGCCTCAGAAAATTCTCCAAGTCAGAATATTTGTGAATGTTTACTAATTTATCTAAATTATATTTACAATCGTGTTTTGTTTTTGTTTTTGTTTTTTATTAAAATACATCTTGTACGTTGGACAATTATGTTTAGCGTTTTAATCGAGGACATTTTAAGTTTATTTAAAGATAATCAATTGTAAGAATTTACACCCGTCGACAGTTTCAAAATTCACGGTGAGTTTGATAGTTAGCACTTATATTTTATTTATAAAATTTAAATTCTCCGAATCTTATATATTCAACCTCACGTCTTTTGTGCTCCTGTAAGGAAATGGGCTAGTCGATCAAAGTTTTCACTGCGAATAAAAAAAAAATCTTTTCATAAATTAATAAATAGAAATATTAATTTTCTATAAAAGTTGCGGAGAATGTGTCAATGTTTTTTATTTCTTAATCCGGGTTTCTCGATTAATCTTCTCCTCGAGTAAATCACAGATTATTCACATTCTGAAGATTAGGTCCATTTAAAATTCACATTAGGCTCTTCTTACGAATCTTACCGTCTTTAATTTAATTTCCTTTATAAATAAATGGTCATTATGGTGCAGTGATAGGATGTTTGTTTATGTAATTTTTAAGACATTTTAGATTTTATTTTCAATTGCAATATATTTGTAAGAATTTCCCTTTATGATAAATCCTAAAATGTTAAACTATTAGGATCTTGTAGACATGTAAGACCTTAAACCTTAAACTCATTTTCGTGGATCTACAAAGGAGAGAGATATATATATAGAGAGAGAAAGAGATATCTCATAAAATGTTATATCCAATTAGAAGGAATAGATTATAATGAAATATTCTCACTAATGAAATATTCTCACCTTTGACTATGCTAAAATCTATTCAGATCTTTTTATTCAATGTAGTTCACTTTGATTATAAAGTATGACAAATGAATATTAAGACTACCTTTCTTAATGAAAAAAACTTAATGAAAGCATCTATAGAATGCAACTAGATGGTTTCATCCAAAAGGGTCAAGAGCATAAAGTATGCAAATTGAAAAGGCTTGTTTACGCTTTAGGTTTTGGAACATTAGATTTGATCAAACTATAAAGACTCATGGTTATGATCAAAACCCTAATGAAGCTTGTGTGTATAAGAAAATTAAAGACAACTTATACTATTTGTCGATTATATCCTACTCATTGGAAATAATGTAGAAGAGTTAACATCAACTAAGCATTGGTTGACTTAACAATTTGACATAAAAGACTTGGAAAAAGCAAAATATGTTCTAGGTATGCAAATCCTTCGGATACAAAAAGCAAGAGGATTGCTTTATCCCAAGTTTCGTGCATTGATAATATACCGATGAAGTTTTCTATTCAAAATTCCAAAAAGGGTCAAAGGCCTTTCAGACATAGAATCCACTTGTAATGAGAACAAAGTTTCAAGACTCCAAATGAAGTAGAATACATGAAACCAATTTCATATACCTTAGCTGTAGGAAATCTTATGTATATTACAGTATGTACTGGATCAGATATCTATAATGCT
>JBAMHZ010434685.1:0-10542 GCA_037177395.1 Alpinia galanga | reverse complement strand
ATAATAAATATAGGAATATGATACAACGAGTCCATACAACAATCATCATATGATTGGCTCTAGGGCTCTCACTAACGTTTCTCTCTACTCTCTTTTATTTTAATCTTGCAAATACTTTCTAGATTTCTCTTGATAATTGGCCATATAGGCAAAAGTGGTACTCAATAATGCAATCCTAGAAACTGATAGGTTTTTATTACTTGACAAGGATCGATGCAACTGTGGAATCCACTTCATTAAGTTTTTAGTGTCATTGTCAGAGACTATGTCTTCATTGATATCAATTTTTTTTCATGAATTGGTTAATCCAGATTTTTCTCTTCTTTCATTTTTTTTTTGAAATTTGGTTTGTCAATTTATTCTTCTATTTTAGATGGATTCTCTAACTCAAAGGTTTGATTAATTTAATGCTGTGAATTGCTAATATTTATTGTGTGATTTATGGTGAAACAAAAAATACCTTTAACAATTGCCCCATAATACTTACACCTTTGCATTGATAATGAGTGGATGCCAACTAGTGGTTGCAAGATGATCTATATTCATGCACTCATAACCCTGGTTGGAGAAACCCTAAAAAATTTTCTTATAGGAACTATCAAAACTACTTTAGAGACAATAACTTTGGAGCACCACTATAATTCAAGAGCCATAAAAATTGAATCTAGAGATCTTGCTGGAAAATATCATAACAAATTAGATCAAACTGAATGAGAGGTTCAAGATGATGCATTAGGACACAGGAGAAGCACTCAAATAGATGGTAGGTACTTGTGAAATTATATTAAGATGTTGGAAACTCAATTTGCATAGATCACAAGCACTTCTTCAAGAACTCCCAAAAGATTCTTAGATCTGACAGAGCCAAATCAAGTGGAGCACTATGATATCATCACTTCAAGGAGTGATAAAGTTTTAGAGGAGCCTAAGGTAAATAAGGATGACACAAAGAAAGAAGGAGGCAAATCTATTCAAACATCAAATGAAGAGGATTCCGTAGCTTAATCTATGAGAATCACATGATTGAACTTGATTCATGGATCTAATCTTTGCAACTGTTGATTCAATTTTTGTAGTTAGTTTCAGTTAGAGTTACTGTTCAAGTTAATGGTTTAATTTCTTGATTTGCTTAATTAAGGCATTAGGGTTACAATAATTGCTATTATTTGTTATTTCTTTTAATGTAGTAGTTTAGGTTAGTTATATTTCTTATTTTCAAGTTCTATGAATTAATTTGCATTATTAGGGTAGGTTGTTCAAATTTTCATTTCATATTGTTGAAATCCCCCCATCAAGATCAAATTCATTTAGTGATTAGCAAATTCATCATTATGATCCTCGAGAGACGATTCAGCTCATGCTCTATAATACATTAGTGTAGGTATTTGAATTGTCACTCATAAGATGATATACGAATGTTTATCAATTTTTGATACAATTGTTAGAGTATCATAGTAGTGTTTGTTGATTTCTAGATTGTTGATTTATTGTGCATTTTGATCATGTTTTTCTAGTTTATAGTGCATGACCAGGGCTTTTGGGAGAATTTTCTTAAGTTTGATCTAGAAATCGAGAGGAAATTCCACATTCTACATAGAGCTCAAAGAAATTTATCTAGAAGTTCTATCTACAGTTCTTCAAATTTTTTGGGCGATATGGCACTCAATAACAACAATAGAACCCTTAGAGAACTTACAACACTAGACGATACATATTAACCTTTTTGCATTTAGTATCTTGAGTTGTAGGTGTTTTTGAACCGAGATCTGGGATCATTCATTTGCTACCAAAGTTTTATGGTTTTGTTGGTGAGGATCCAAATAGACACTTGCAAGAGTTTCATGTGATATGTTCAACAATGAAGCTATAGAGTATATCAGAGGAGGACATTTATCTCAGAGCATTTTCATTTTCATTAGCAGATGCGATGAAAGACTAGCTTTATTATCTTCCACCTAGCACTATCACTTATTGGAATGAAATGAGAAGAGCTTTCTTGGAATTTTTTTTTCTACATCCAGCAGCGATCCAAAAGAGTATTTATGGGGTGCAACAATTGATAGGTGAGACTTTACATGGGTATTATAAGAGTTTTAAGAGACTTTGTGCTAGTTGCCCCCAGTGCAAAATTAGCAATTAGCTACTGATTCAGTACTTCTACGAGGGATTGCTTCCAATCAACAAGAGTATGGTTGATATAACTAGTGGAGGGGTCCTAGTCAACAAGACACCTGCTAGGCCAAAGAACTCATTGAGATCATGGCTATAAATTATTAGCAGTTTTTTTGACTAGATCAATGATTACAAAGGGTATTCAAGAGATTTAGGCATTGAGTCCTGAGCAGCATAGGATGGAGAGTAGACTGGATGGGTTAGCACCTCTTATCAGGCATATGATATTTAGTCAGTCTCAGCAGCCTTCTACATAGTCAATTCAAGCATTGAGGACCTGTGAGATCTGTGCTAGTCTATTACATCTTACTGACATTTGCCCAACCTTGTAATAAGATGAAGGTTTTTCCTTTGCAAATCAAGTGGCAATAGCTAATGTGTTCCTTACTAGGCCCCAGTACTATCAGCAGTAACAATGAAATAGGTATGATCTCATGTCAACTACCTACAATTCTGGATGGAGAAATCATCCAAACCTGAGGTATGAGAATGCATCACATTAGATATATCATCCACCACCAGCATTTCAAAGGCCACTAGGAATCCAAAATAATACAATTCCAAACAAACCACATCAGTTTCAGTAGTACAATCTAATATTTGTCCCCAACCAATCAGACAACTCAATGCAAGAACTTAAGGAGTTTATATAGCAACTTATTTTGAAACAACAAGCTAGCATGCAACAATATTAGTAGAGTAATGATGCAACTATTTAGAACTTAGAGAGATAGATGAGTCAGATGGCATCTTTCCTCAGTCAGTTATAGTCACAGGGGTTGAGTCAATTACATTCTCAGACTATTTCAAACCCTAAAGGGAATGTTAGTGCTTTTACACTTCGAGGGTGGTAGATTTACTTCAGACCTTGCACCCCTAGTTTTAGTTCTAGTTCAAGATTTGGGTTGTGTAGATCAGGATTCTGACCTAGAGATACACCCATAGCCCAAATTAGAGTCATTAGTACCATTGCCTTTTCCACAGAGACCAGTGCAATCTAGGAAAATTTTTGATACATAGAAGGCTAAGAAATTTCAGGAGTTGGTGATATATTTAGTAAAGTGGAAGTGAACATAATTTGTTGAAGATATTAAACATGTTCCAAAATATTCCAAGTTCCTAAAAGACCTTTATATGCACAAGAGGAAATTAAAGGGGAATGAGTTGGTTAGTATGGGTAAAACTGTATCTGCACTCATTCATATGATGCCTCAAAAGTGCAAGGATCCAAGAGTTTTCACCATTCCTTGTGTCATTGGAGATAGTATTTTTGAGGATGTCATGTTAGACTTGGCAGCTTCCATTAATGTAATGCTCAGATTTGTATTTTAGTCACTTGGTATTAGTCCTTTGCAGTCAACAGGGGTGGTGATTCAATTGGCCAGTAGGAGTTTTGCTCGACCTACATGTGTTATTGATGATGTTCTAGTCAAGGTGAAAGAATTATTTTTTTAGATTTCTATATTCTAGACATGGAGAGGGGTTCTCCCTCAGGTTAGACTCCACTTATTATTAGGAGACTCTTAAGATGACCAAAACTAAGATTGATGTATATTCAGGAACTCTTTCGATGGAATTTGGAGATATGGTGGTGTAATTTAGTATTCTTAATGCAACGAAATATCCTATGGAGGATTACTCTCTACTTGGAATTGATGTATCAGATGAGTTGAATGGTGAGGTATTTGATTATTTGCTATCAAATTTTGCCCCATTATTTGATTTATCTGAGGATGATGATTCTGAGTCAGATGATGATATTGGTGAAACCTTGACTAATCACATTGATGACATGATGGTAGATGAGTGTACACAGGTTTGTGTAGTGGAAGTAGGTCATGAAAAATTGCTTCCCTTAGTTGTGCAACCACTACAGTTGGAGCTAAAAGTTCTTACTGATCACTTAAAATATACATATTTGGGAGAAGACAAGAAACTTACAGTGATTATTGCTTAGAATCTCAAGCGTGAGCAAGAAAAGAAACTATTAAACCTTATGAGACAGTATCAAAGAGCTATTAGGTGGACAATTGCAGATATATCCGGTATCAGTCTCTCCATCTGCATGTATAAAATTTTTATAGAAGATGATGTGAAATCAGTAAGGCAAGCACAAAGAAGACTCAACCCTTTATTCTTGGAAGTGGTGAAAAAGGAGGTCAATAGGCTTTTACAGGTCGGAATCATTTACCCAATCTCAGATAGAAAATAGGTGAGTCCAGTTTAGGTGGTGCCAAAGAAATCAGGAGTGACAATGGTTGCAAACAAGGATAATGAGATAATTCTCACTTGAGTTTAAAATAGTTAGAGGTGTGCATTGATTATAGGAATATTAATTAGGCCATTAGAAAAGATCATTATATGCTACCATTTATTGATATTATGTTGGAGAGATTAGTGGGTAAATCTCATTACTGCTTCCTATATGGATATACAGGATACTTTTAGATCCACATTGCCCTAGAGGACTAGAAGAAAACTACATTCACATGCCCTTTTAGGAGTTTTGAATATTGGAGGATGTCTTTTAGTCTTTGCAATGCTCTAGGTACCTTCCAGGGATATATGGTAAGCATTTTATCTAATCTTTTAGATACTTGCATGGTGGTATTCATGGATGACATCATAGTTTATGGTTCATCATTTGATGTATGTTTAGATGGATTATCTAGAGTGTTACATAGGTGTGTGGAGACTGATCTAGTTTTTAATTTTGAAAAGTGCCATTTTATGGTTGAGCAAGAGGGTATCTTAGGTTATATAGTATCTAGGAGGGGAATTGAAATAGATCTAATAAAAATTGATGTTATTTCTTCTTTATCTTATCTCGCATGCGTGCAAGATATGAATTCTTTTCTTGGACATACAAGATTCTATAGGAGTTTCATTCGAGACTTTAACAAAATTGCCCTCCCACTATCCAACTTGCTACAAGAAGATATGGAATTTATTTTTGATTAGGCCTACAAGGATGCTTTTAATCAGTTAAAGAGGCCCTTCGACTCTTATCATCTGGCCACCAGATTGGACACTACCCTTCGAATTGATGTGTGACACCTTTAATTATATAGTGGGAGTGATTTTGATACAAAGAGTTGAAGGAGCATCTCATGTCATCTATTATGCCTCAAAAACATTGGACGCTGCACATGCCAATTACACCACCACAAAGAAGGAGCTTCTAGCCATAGTTTTTGCATTAGATAAATTTAGATCATTTTTTCTTTGTTCTTATGTGGTGATTTTTTCTGATCATGTAGTGTTGAAATTCCTTCTCTAGAAGCCAGATGCTTAACCATGACTGATCAGATGGATGTTTCTACTCTAAGAATTCGACATAGAGATACATGATATGAGTGAGAAGGAGAACATAGTCGCCAATCACTTGAGCAGGATAGAGAGGAGCATTGAGCCTACATCGATAAGACTCTTTTTCGGACGAGCAACTTTTATAGTTGCGAGGTAAGCTTCCATTGCATGTAGATATCATTAATTACTTGGTTGCACAAGCTTTACCAAAATATTTCACACAAGCACAGGTCAGTAAGCTGAAAAGTAATGCCAAATATTATATATGGGATGACCTTACTTGTGAAAATTTTATAGCGACCAAGTGATTAACGATGCATTCCAGATGATGAGTTTCATTATATTCTCACATTTTGTCATTCTCTATCTTGTGGGGGCATTTTGGTCCTTAAATAACTGCAAGAAAAGTTTTCGACTCTAGTTTGTATTGGCCCCCATGATGCCTTTGAGTTTTATAGAGTATGTAAACATTGTCAACGTGTAGGGAGCATAAGACATAAAAATTGTAAGATTGAAATGACCAAGAGAGGGGGGGGGGGTTAATCTCGGTATTAAAATTTTCTTTTAAAATCTTTTTCATATCTTTTGAAATCAAAGTTAATTTGCAACAAAAATATAAATGAGATACTATATTTGAACCAGATTGCTACTCCAAGACCTGTAACCCTCCTAGGTCTACCTCGTTGGGCAATCCACTAATCAAGTTCTCCGATTAGAAACTTTCGAACTTGGAGAGTAGGCGAATACAAGAATGAGAGGGCGGTAACAATGTACCTCCTCTTTAAAAGTTTATGTACAAATAAATTAAAGTATACCAACATGATTCAAAATTGATGAAGAAGCTTGGAGTGTCAGTGTCACATCAGAATTGCATAATGAAGCTCGATCAGATGCGAATGGAGTTTTGAGCACTTGAGAATGAATTGAATTGAATGAGTATGTTGTATTTTCGAAGCTACCTCTCCATTTCTTTTATAGCCATCTTCCAGGTGCCTTGATCACCTTCTAGGTGCCTCCACATTGGCTCGTTGAAATGACAGTTTAGCCTTTCCAGACACTTGGACCTGGTCTAGGTGACTCCAAGTCACTCTTATTTGCATTGGTGCTTTTAGGGTATTTTCCTATCTTAGGTACTTGGACCTATTCCAGACACTTGCCTATCCTTGCCATCTATGTTTCACAGACACCAGCTTGGGTTGCCTTTCTGGCATCCCAGTTGCCTAGACTTGGTCCAATCTCCTAGACTTGATCCAATCTCCTGGACTTGGTCTAGTCGCTTGGACCCCTGTAAAAAATAATTAGCATAAGAAAATATATAAATAATGTTAGCAGTAGTAATACTTCCTGATCTTGACTTCAGAGTCCAAGTCTGACCCTTCGTCAGATCGATGCCTACCTTTGCCCTCAACCGAGGACTCAATCTCACCACTTCATTTAGGAGCTTACCTACCAAACATCCAGTCTACCTGACTTGTTTGGACTTTCCTTTCTTGATGTCTAATCTTGACCCACTAGGTCTTCCTACCATTTGTCTGGTCCTTTTGACCCAGCTGGACTTCCTGCTAATTGTCAGGTCTTCTTGACCCAACTGGACTTCTGCCAGATGTCCAATCCTCCTGACCCATATAGACTTCCTACCTAGTGTTTGGTCCTTCTGATCCATCAAGACTTTTGCTTATTTTCTGGTCCACTAACCTACTAGGACTTTCATAGCAATGCCTAGTATCTGGTCAACCTCACCTACTTGGGTTTTTATCATTTTGCCTAGTATCTGGTCAACCTGACCTACTAGGACTTTTCTATTAAGCATGCACACTTAACATTTATATTAGATCACAAGTAAACCTAACTTTAAACCTTGGTTCATACATCAAAACTTAGGAGTGGTGCTCTTTGCACCAACAATCTTGCCCTTTTTGATGTATGATAAAGTTAGGAATAATATGTCAAATGTAAACTTAAACATGTAAACTTCTCATTTTGAAGTACAAAGTTTTTCAAACTTTAAAAATGTTTTCTCTCAAATGCTTTTAACTTTTCAAACTTTAAACACGATATCTCTCCCCCTTTGGCATACATAAAAAAAATGGAAGATAACTCATATATGCCAAATTTCAACACCATGTAACACTTACAAAATTTTCAAATGTTTGAATTTATATAAGTGTTTGAAAATAGGTTGACAAACCATCAAATGTGTTCAAACTTTATTGAAACAACTTATGCATTTTAGAATCATGAAACTGAATTTTGATCAATTATCTTCAAAAATATGAAATCTTAAACACGTGTTTTCATTTTGAAAGTCTTATCTTTCCCCTTTAAAAGTATTTTTTTTAAAGCTTAAAAACCTCCAAAAATTTTTGAATTCTTTTAAAAAAATTGAAACTCCCCCTTTTGTTCATGCTCTTTTCAAAATTTCTTAAACACTAGAGTTTTTAAATTCTTCCCCTTAATTAAAACATATATTTTTTAAACTCAAAACTTTCAAAACCCTTTAATTCTTTTTAATCTCCCCTTTATCTTATCCTTATAATATTTCAAAGTAATTGAATTTTTCACTTTAAAAGATGACAACTTTCCAAGCATGGGTCCTTTATTGTAAAAGTGTGAAAATATATTGAATATACACATCTAAAAATGGTCCTTAAAGTAAATGTCTAACTCTTGTTTATAGAAACTCGAATGATATTAATACATCATCAAGTCTAGTTAAGAGTTAGTCATCGAAGTGATCCATTTTGATAAAAACCCCTTTTGGTTCATGTTGATGCACTAGGTCTACATCTGAAACTTGGGGTGTAGTCCTAACATCTCACACCCATCTTCATGGCTCAATACACAACAGTTATTCCTATGTATTTGTAAGATGCAAAGGCTTGCTAAATCTATAGGTTCATGAAGTATAAGTTTGACCTAGGCTAGCTTCATTTTTTAATTTTCTTAATAGTAATAATAAATAGCAAGATAGATTTGCATGTGATAGCAATAATGAAATCTATTCTACAAAGCACAATCTCAATTAGTGAGACTAAATTTGTTTCAAAAAGTATTATATATTATAATTTGAGATACAATAAGTTTCTTCATCAAAGTACTAAAGTCCTAATCTGAAGGAGGAGGAGGTGGAGGATGGCTCATGTCCCAAGATTGAAACACCTCCATCATCTCCCTATGCTGGTCATGCTGCAGCCACATCATCTCTAGGTGATGCAACTACTACTGCTCCTTCTGATGTTGGAATCCAGATATCACTACCTCCTCTAATCTGGAAACTCTCTCCTCTAATGTAGGAGCTACTAGAGGTGGTGGAAGTGCAGGAAATGGGGATAAGTCTACCTCTTTGTCCGACATCTCCTCATCTCCTACTGGCTGAGGCTTAGGCTGAGGATGGGCTCCCCTCCTCTAAGATAGGACGTCATTATGGTCTAACTCTATCCTAGCTAATGTAAACTATCTATATTCTATCATGTCATACTCTATAAGATGTTTGACATTACCTAAGGTAGTGTCAAACTTTAATGCAGCTAAAAATGATGTCAAAATATCGTAGGGCATATGAACCATACCACTAGTAACTATCCTAGAGTAATGGATGATGGAATGAAACATGTTTAGGCTAATGCATATATCTAATCTATGGATAAATGCATAAAGTAGAAATGAGTGAAAGGATGCATCATAGCTACGTCCCTAGTGCTAAGTGGTAAAATGGAGTTTACTATAACCCTATATAATACATAATCCTATACTCTTAAGTCTACTAAAGCTAAATTGACTCACACTAGGAGTCTGCTCCTCCCTGAAAAATATGAATACATCGTATCTAGGGTAATGTGTGAATAGTGGTCACTAAAAGGTAACTCCCTAGATGGAAAACAAGTAAATGGAGATGTAGAATGCATGAGTCCTAATTAATCTCTCAATAAAGTAGGGTTAAAGATAATATCTCTACCACCTACTCTAGTAGAGTAGGTGAGATCATCTATCCTAATTAGATTATTATAAAATTCATAACATAAGTCTATGTTAACTGAGTTCTTACAATAAAATAATTTATCTAATGCATAAAAGTTAATAACCTCTACACTAGGTATGCATGATTTAGCAAAAAATAATCTACTTAAGTATCTAGTGGGCATAGGGGTAAAGGTGGTACTATGAAACCTAAGTCTAAGGGCCTCTGTAGGAAACTTATAGTCTATACTAGGAGTAGAGGAGGTACCAACCTCAGTGACTCTTCTTATAGAACTAAACAATTAATAAAGCTTATAAAAAATAATTTAACACAACTTAAAAGTTGAGTTAAAATTGTTACCTAGGCATTGTCGAAGAGTATAATACTCGAATAGATGACCTCAGTGTATCAGAAGCTGAAGGCCAAGAATTTCTGTAGAGGAATGATTATTTTGTATGACTTGAAAGGTTACTCTGGTATTATTTTTATAAAGGTATTCTAGGCACTTGGACCAGGTCCAGTCGCCTAGGTTAGAGGTGCCTGGACTTGGTCCAGTTGCCTACATTGGCTTTATCTATTTACTATGGATGACTTTGGAGGCGACTAGACCTGGTCCGATCGCCTGGGTTGGTTTTTTCACTTAACTCCGAGTACATCCAAGGTGCCTAGACTTGGTCTAGTCACCTGAGATTGTGAAAATTACCTCCATAATAAATACTGAGGTGCCTGTAATTGGTCTAATCGCTTGATGTCTCCAAGGCGCTTGGACAAGGTCTAGGTGCCTGGATCAGTCATTTTTCCGAACATAAACATTTCACTAATATACTTTTCATTATTCGTTTCAAGTTCTAATTCAAGTTTTCAACTTATGTCTAATTTATTTTATTTTGAGTAGTATTATAAACTTAATTTTTGACAAGGTATTAAATAATTTTTAGGTTCCCCTTAAATTGATGTTAGTACCCCAACATTGATTTGATTGATTTAACCTTATTAATCTCATCTAAACTAATTTGCAATACAAGTTAATCTAAAGCATTTTGTGAGATGATTTTCCTTAGATTTAATGATTAATGAAGGTATTTAATCTTGTGTTAGATTCA
>JBAMHZ010434674.1:0-10542 GCA_037177395.1 Alpinia galanga | reverse complement strand
TGGTCTCTTGAATGCACCATTCTTCTTCAATCTAATGAACCTAAAGTCATCGAGCCCTCAAACTTGTATACTCTACATAACTTAGTAGATACATCAAATTACTACAAAACTAACTTAAACTCTTTGCCAATATTATCAAAACGATCAATGCAAGGAGTGGAAATCCTAACAATCCTAGCATGTGAAAGTGGTTGGATGCTAGGCAAGGTAAATACTTAGAGATGTGAAGACTCTAAGCAAGGTGAAGACTTGGAGATGTGGAGACTTCAAGTATGGAAGTCTAGAAGGCATGGAGGTCATTCAGTAAAAGGTAATGATCTTGAAATTGAGAGTTTTGAGTAATTATAACCTAAGAACAGAGATAGACTCAAAGATACATGGCTCAACTAGTAAATAGGTTGAGTTATGGTGTTTTAGTTGACTGATATTCAGGTAACAATAAGTCATTACACAAGGATAATGCAAACCTCGAATTCAAATAGGTCCTAATTCATGGCATGATATCAATCAACTATATGATCTAGTGAAGTTAACTAATTAATACAACAAACACTGTGAAGTTTGTGGTTTTTGCAAAAAATCAATTGCCATCCATGTACAATAGACCGATAATAACTGCAATGTGGTTTAGATTCATGGTTTAGAATGAAAGAAATAGAATGTTTGACAAATGATTAAGGTAGTTGATCAATATATTTATGAAGCAAATTGAAGGTATATAAGTCAATCAAAATAATAGAGAATCAAATAGAAAGAATTACAATCGACTAATGAAGTTAACTGATCATCTCTCAAATCAAACATAAACTTCCATTGTCAACATGGGAAGTCAACTTTCCAGAGCACATTGTCGATTGATATATGGCACATGATCAACTAAAGATACAATTAGAAAGCTATTAGTTGTGAACCTAAAAATTAAAGCTTACAATTCTTTCAAATTCAATAACATTTGGTATAACAGTTGACTAATGCACTGAAGATAGACAACTAATGGTCAAAAAATATAAAATAACTTAAAGTTATTGTTCAAATAGATATATAATAACAACCCTTCTCTCTAATCTTTGAAAATAATGTGCCCATAGCTTTGTTAGTGAAATTGACTTCTAGTTAAGGTTGACTAAACTTGAGTTGGATTTTAATATTTAACCAATATGTGTTGTTGACTGAGTAATAATCTTAAGGAAGAGATGGTTGGTCAAGGGTGACTAAGATTGAATTGATATTGTAAAATATGAGATTGTGGGAGAGGAAAATTATCAGTGCAATTAACCTTAGCAGTTGAGCGAGAAGACCAAGTAGATCATGGTTGACTAGATACTTGGCCGTTAAAGTTTAATAGGGAGTTAACATGTATGAAGCCTAAGTGAGTCATGAAGAATCAAATACTTGATGCTCGAAAGTTTAATAGGGAGTTAGCAAGTGTGAAGCTAAAATGAGTTATGGAGGATGAGACACTTGGTATGAGATAAATGTGTTGGTGTCGTAAGCATCACTCCTATGCTTTGATGTATGAGTCAAAGTTTAAAATTAGAAAGTACTTGTGAACTGATGTATTTGTTAGGTATACAAGACTTAATATGAAAGTCCTAATAGGTCAAGTTGACCAGACACTAGACAGTGAAAATTCTAATAGGTCAGGTCGATCGAATACTAGGCATGGTAAGTCCTAGTACGTTGGTGGACCGAATACTAGATAATAGAAAATTATTTTAGTGTTATTCATTCCCCTCTACCACTAAAATTGATCCTACAAGTGGTATCACAACCAGGGTGCTATAGTGGTGTAATAATCAACAAAACAAATTTGCCAATGGCGATGTCGATACAAGAGAGGTAGTTGGACCACCTTATTTTAATAGAACTAGTTTTTCATATTAGAGAAAATGAATGAAGTATTACTTAATGATGGATATAGAAAAATAGTTGGTTATCAAGGAAGATTTTAAGATACCTATAGGGGAAGGGAGAGAATCTTTATATTTGTGCAAATGATTGATTGAGCAAAAAAAAAAAAAAAAAAGGTCAAGCAAAGAAAATTTCTTGAACAATGACCTCTCCTTCTTCTTAATTTTTGGAATGAAGTGTTGGTGAAGGGGAGAAGTTCTTGGAGTTCTCTACCTCAAAGCGAGGCTTCCAATATCTTTTATATGATGTTCAAATGAACAGAGCTACTTTACAAATATTCAACCATCAGTCGACTACCTGCATTTTATTAGTTGACTGCATTCCATATTTGGTGATTAGTAGACCATTGAGTATGATATGGAACTTTGTAATAAATTGTCAAAGTTTTTGTGCTCTTCGAAACTTAACTAATCGACTACATCAATTGACTTAACATATTTATGAACAATCACGAACTCTAGGGTTTAAAGTATCAGTCGATTGTTATGTCACTAGAAGTCGAATGATGCTAAAACCACAATCTAATTCATGGTTTCACCATATCAATCAATTAATCATCCCATGTAATCGACTAATTGAAAGATTTACACAAATTTGTGGTTTAGCACTATCAATAAATGTGCCTGACACTCGATTGTTGTTAAAATCGCAACCCAATTTGCGATTTGACTTCATCAATTGATTTCTATATATATAGTAGTCGGCTAATTAATGTAAAAAACCACAAATATTTTCGTGGTTTAACTCCATTATATGTTTACTATGTGTGCCTGGCAATCAACTAATGTTAGCACTATGACTTGTTTCATGGTTTATTCATGTCAATTGACTGGTACTATCGATTACACATGTTACTTGCACCCCTTGAATCATCTGAGATCTTGGATTCTTCATTCTTTATGCAATAGTTGATTGATAAACATATATTAGTAGAATTCTATATTATTTCTCATTCATTCTAATAAATGAGACATGCCTAACTTCTTTTACTCTTGTCCCATATTTACCTTATTTCATACTTGTGCTAATGAAACCTCTTATAAGACACAAACACAAGGGAATTATTTTTATTGGAAAGAGTGGAGAGTCAAAGGTAATAGGTAAAAGTGACGTAGATTTAAATTCTAATTTTGTAATAAAATATTTTATTAGTTGATGAAATGCAACTTAATTTATTAAGTGCAGTCATTTATGTGATGTAAGTATAAAGTTCAGTTAAATTAAATTCTTGGTAAAGCATAGCGAATATGCCATAGGAGGAAAAACATTTGTCATATTTCATTAACTTATGCTACTAAATCCATTGCTAATTGTTTCATGTCAAGAGAAGAAGAAGTATGACTATGACATAGCAGACTAGCTCATATAAATATGAAATTGATTTACATAGCCACTACAACGATGCCCACCTTAGCTGGAGGGATGTACCAATGTCACACAAGAACTTTTATGGCAAATATTTTTTTATAATTTGTATTAATTAAATAATGGTTATTTGTTTGTCTAAGGATGCATACTATGGGATCCTCCTCACTAACAAGGATGCCCAATAGGCATGGAACAAGGCTGTCAAAATTTTCTTAGATAGACATATCTAATTTGTAATAGATCACATCTTGTCATAGATAGGCATCCAATAATGTAGGAGAGACAATGCCTTGCTAGTAAAGCAAAGAGGCATTTTTCTTATACAAGAAATGCTTCAATGTCAACTTTAGATTTATCAGCTTCATTAACAAATTGCTTAGTGAAGTCTAGTAGTGAAAAAACCAGTGTTATTGTCATTACCTCCTTTAACTAGTGAAATGGTGATCTTTCCATAATTTTCACAAACTTGCAATAATAACTCATGGGGAAAAGGGAAACTTGTGATAATAACTCACGGGGAAAAGGAATAATCATAGTTCCATGAAGTTCTTTAGAGTCAGGTATTCCTTGATAACCTATTCTTTTGAGGGCTCAATGACTATTCTTTTCTTGCTAATAATATGACCAAGGTATTCCACCTTAGTCATAAAAAATGTAACAAGAATCTCATCAAAGAAGATTAATACAAACTTATAAAGCTAAGGTCCAAAGTTATCATTCATTAAACTTTGAAATATTGAAGGTGTGTTAGTCTAGCCAAATGAAATGACCAAGTACTGACAATGCTCATCATGAGTTATAAAAGTCATCATTTGAATATCTAACTAGTGAACTAGAATATAATAAATCCCGAACTATTGAGAAGAATGTGACACCTCCATTCTCTTATTCTAATTCAAAACTTACCGATTATAGTCCACTCATGGACTCCTTGATCTAGAAGATATAAGCTTGGCCTAGGAACACCTTATCATATGTATGGAAAGTGCAACTAATCTCCTCAATATTATAGGGAGTGGAGTGTTTTTGGATATTAATATTTTTAAACATTATATTTCAATATAATGAGACATAAATTATACTTTTAATTAATTTTATTTTATAGATCTAATGATAATTTGTAATACATATATATAATTTTATTATTAAATAAATTGTATATATAGTTTTAACAATTTTATTATTTAGATTATAGAGAGAAAAAGAGAATAAGGCCAATTAAATAATAATAATAATTTTAATGAATTAAAGATGGAATAGTTTTATATTCAAAAATCCAAAATATATATATTAAAAATTTTACTTTAATAGAATAGTAGAATAGTTGAAAGATTTAAAACAAATTAGTATATATTTCATTCATTATAATTTCTAAATATTATAAATATTCTTAAATGAAAATTCTTGTTGAAAAATTTAAAATAAATTTTTAAATAGATAATACTAGTGAACCGAATTGAATCAACAAGTTGAATCATCCATGAACCATTGATTTAAATTGATTAATCACCGATTCACTTGTTCATTTAAAAAAAGATTTGTTAAAGTCTGAAAGAGGATCAATTTTTAAATTTCACGATTACCGATAATTCTGTATTTTTATGCTGACCGCTCTGAATTCTTAATTTATTTCCCTTCACATATAGGAATAGTGATGAAAAATCACTAATGTGACAATTCCATATTTTATTTAAAAAAGATCCGCAGACTGACCTGAGTTCCGGATTCAGTCCGTGGGCAGACCTAATTGAAACTATAACAAAGCAAAAATTCTCATGAGAACAATATAAAATATAATTATATAGACAATAAATGTACCATTGGATCCTGCGAGAGTGAAATATTAAAAGCAAATAGCATTTTTAGTCATAATAAGTTACACAGTATTATTAATGTGATTAAAATGGTTCTTTTACCCATAAAACAAATTAAAATATTCTGACTTAAACACCATGAACGTATCCATTTAGTTTGGGGATCAAAGTTCCTTAGTTGAGGTCAATAAAAAAAACATTAAAAGATATCATAGCCTTCTACTTGTGAAAAAGAAAAAGAAAACTTTATAGAACATTTATATGGTCAAGGTAGAACTTAACAGAACTAACTGCGCATAACGCCTCAAACCAATAGGAAATTCTCTATCCTGCACAAATTTGGCATTAAGAAAGGACTTTCTGAAGAAAAAGACTTGAGGTGCTAAACAAACAGCCAAGGAATGAATGATCAATAGCCTCATGGCTCTTGCCATGCACCAGGAACTACAACTGCTAATCAATGACAATGGAGGCCGCATTCGTTATAAACAAACCAAAACCTACAGAGAAATCAATTTCGCATTACCGCTATATCTATAAACCTTATTCGTTTCATCTTGTCATCGCCACATCATCTATCTATCTAGTTGGCCCTAGTATTTGAGGGCTGAAAAGGGTAAGCGACTAACTATTTAAGCTGGTTTATTGAAACAATCATGGTCGCGATGGCATCCACTTGTAGCCGTTCAAAGGAGGTGGTGGCTCCCAACCTGAATCTGGCTCTTTTCGCTTTAATGAAATTGTAGAACTAGAAGGCTGGGTATGCCCTTGCACAAACAAAGGATGATGAACAAGGCTCTCGCCTTCTCTGATCACACTCTCCGTTGGTGTCATCCCATTATTTAGGTCAAAGCCAGGGTGTGCACCTCCAAAACCAGCTGTATAGTGCATATTAGCTGCACCAAAGTGAAACGGCCTAGGAGTTGACATGCAGAGTCCTGAGCTGGTAACTTGCGGTATGTGTGTCATCATTCCTCTGGTCTCGGCCAAGAAGGAAAAGCTTCCAGGTGAATAATACGTTGGAGGAACCGGCATGGAAGGCCCGGTTGGAAGGCCGCCAAACCCATAAGCTGGGGTTGATGCACTGGGACAAGGAAGCAATGGCCTTGTAAACATAGCAGGCTCCATTTGCATCATCCCATTAGGTAGGAAAAATTGCTGTGCTTTGTCAGTGTTGTCCTTCCTTGTGAGAGATATTTCTGTTCCCATGATTTTGATGAAGGGTTCATGCGCTGCTTTCCATCCAAGCGATTCAGTAGCCTTCGTTGTTGATTGGGTGACGCTGTGAGAACCAGCATCTGCCGACGATGGGTTGTCATTCAGGTCAAAATCTCGAAAAGAAGAATGTCTATAAGATGAAGAAGAAGCTGAAGATAGGCTCCGTTCCCCATTTTGAAAATTCAATTTCAACGATGAGAGTAAAAGTGCAGAGGTGTCCTCATCCCCATGGCGATTAAGATCCAAATTCCGCACCTCAGTTTTTGAACCGACTTCGACGCATGAATCTGCAGATGGAAGACTAGAGGAAGCAGGCAGCTCTTTCACCAAAGTGGGGTCACCAGCAACCTCATCAGCACTTTCAGCTACATTCAGATCAATTCCAATGAAAATTGACTTTTGCTTGGGACCAGAGGAGGTCCGTTCACCATCTGGAATTCTTCTAGGAGATGCTGGTCGAAAAGCACTGGTAGCAGCAGAACCCTTCCACCCCATCTCACCTCCAAAATGGAAAGAAGGCGGCATTTCTGGAGCTCCTTTTGAAGAAGCAACAACAGCTACAGGAGCAGACACATTGATAGGAAATTTTGGACTGTTCTTCATTGAGCACTCAGGTTCATCACTGCAAATATTTGCATTCAGATCAAAGGTGCATCGATCCAAAATAGCCCTGCTAAATGATTCTTGCATAGGAACTTTTGGCTCAGGTGAGACTATATCTTGATCAGAGTTTTCTCGTCCAGAACTAATGTTCTGTGTGATCTCTGATCCCTTCTCAGGTGATGATGAGCTAGTATGCTCATTTATAATGGACGAACTGTTTCTATCAACTTGCTCAGTGGTTTGTTCATCCTGCTGTGCATCAGAATCAGGGCTATCAGAACCAGATGCTTCTCTGGAATTGACATCAGGTGAGCTACAAGAGACCTCTCTATAATCAACCACCTCTCTTTCCACAGCTATAGCCACTTGCCTTGCGACTTCCAATGCATCATCTGAACATTCAAGACCTGGTCCAGACCTTTGACTGATCTCTCCATTGGCTTTTGTTCCCACAGCTTTTAAGAAATCAGAGGACACTGAAAAATGATTTTTGCGGCTCTTAAAATTGAGCTCACGTTCAAGATCCATAATGACACTACTGACAGCTTCCTCCTGAGTAGATAACTGAGGATCACTAGTATCGTTGGGGATGCTAGCATTAAGAGAATGATCTTGAAGACTAGCAGTGAGATCTGCAGTTGGCATGGACTCCTCAACTTTTATCAAATGCCTGTCTGGCCCATAATCAGCAATCCCATCCACTTGCTGATGTTCCATTACCTTTGATGCAGAAGAATCACTGTTGAAAGAATCCAATTTGGATGAGACAGTAGGTTCTGCCGAAGCCAGAGATGTTGCTTCGGGTGGAGGACAAACAGAAGCTAAAGAATGATAACCAGTTTCTTTTTGAGTGGAATTACTTGGTTTGACTTCTGAAATACTCATATTGATCTCTTTTACACTGTCAGTGACATCCTTAGACCCTATTGTATCACACTGATCATCTGCATCTTCTTTCTGACAAAACTGTGAACAAGTTTCAGTGGTGCATTTTTGTTCTGTAATGCAAACAAAATGCTCTTTTGTAACAGATAAATTCTCCTGCCATGAGTTTGAAACAAGCGGTACTCCAGATGAATTTATTTCTGCTAAAACTGCATTTGAATCAGTTAGATTCAAAGATGCAGAAAGAATTTGATCGCATTGTGGAACTCTCTCTTTATTTGGGGAATCAAGGGGGCCTATGGCATTAGAGACCTGTAGTTTAGTTTTTACAGATTCTACTTCACATTTGTCTTCACCAAATTGCATGGAGCAAGGAGGAATGCTGACAGATGAATTTCCAGAATGCAGGCCATTTTCACTCGTCTGCAACTTCTCAGCTGGTTCCGATTGATCAAAATGACTTACTCCAGCTTTACCCTGATCATGGAAGCTTATATCACCTTTCTTTGCAAGATTCAATCTATCGTGCAATAGCTTAGCCTTATCTTTAATTTTACCACTTCTATAATCCATGAGAAGTTCAATCGTTTCTCCGAATCCAGATGCATTTGTTTTTTCAGGATCCACGGGAAGCTTCTCCCATGATGTCAATAATGAAAGGATCAGTTCCTCCACAACAATTTCATTGTCATCAGTACAATTATCTAGCGCTTCTTGAAGCCATTTTTTCAGAAAAGAAAGACCATGTAATTTGACAAATTGATTAAGACATTCCTTGTGGTCAGTGGCTGCTAAAACACTAGCAACTGTAGACCATTGCCTAGCTGCATCACCCAAGTTACTTGTAGAAGAATCATTTAGTTTCTGAATCATGGAAATCAGCTCTTCAACCCTAGCAAGGCTCGAGAGTCCATCTCTCATCTCCGTGAGAGTAAAGAAGTCCTCAAGCATCATTCTAAATCACTAGATAAATGACCAAGAGCAAGTGCAAGATTCAATGAACAATTCCTTAGACCATGTTGTCTCCAGGTTCATATCACCATTGGTAGCAATATGATAATGTAATTTGAATTTTGGAATACCTAATAAAGTGTTGTTTTATAGAAGAAAAAAGAAATTAGTAAATAGCACAACCAAAAAAATTAAAAAGTACTATTCATTTTCAAATTCACCGGCAACTGCTTTTGCAACTTTGTTATCAAAGAACTCAATAACGAAGATTAAAACAAAGTGGTAAATACTGAATCATTCTCATGATCTTGTTAGTTTTTGCTGCATGAAACAGAATACAAAACACTTTCAGGATTTGAAAACAATCTTATACTTATTAGACCTGTACAAGCCTATTCTGCCAAGCTCCCAGCTATGACAGTACATGGGTTGACTGATAGAATTATAAATTCAGAGCACATCAATAAACTCAAATAGTAACTGAATATTCATTTGTAAAATATGATAACAATCACAACATACTGAAATATACTACAGCCTATGGATCAAAGACCTTAAACACTAAAACAATTACCAGGAAAAAATAATAATGATTTTATTCTTTCGAGTAAATAAATGCACTGAAAATAAGAATACTATATTGTGTTGAATGTCTATGCTGGGGAGTAATTTGGTACATCCTGAAAAACTGAACCAGATCAAACCAAAATATCAAGTTTCACTCATTTTTACACTAGTTGTGAATTCAGTTGAACCTGAAAACCCAAATTATTTTACTGGAATTAATTGATTGAATAAATAACTAATATTACAATAAAACTTATCACTGTCTATGAGATTTTCCTAATAGATATTACTATACTTATCACTGTCTATGAGATTTTCCTAATAGATATTACTATACTTATCACTTTCTATGAGATTTTCCTAATAGATATTACTATTTAAGCCTGCTCAAATTCACATTAAGGATTAAATGCAAACTTTCTCTCCTATCGCATCCTACCCCTACCATTACTAATCCTATCCTGTGAATTTGAAGTTGCTCTGCAATTATTCATCTTCACACCTTTTAGAAGCCAATGCCAAACTTGTTGCTATTTGCTGTTTGCTTTTTTCATTCTGGGATGAATGAGAACCAAGTCAATATGGAGTATAAATAATTCTCGCTAATTTTTGGTGGAATAAGATAACAATATGAGGGGCTTTGATTCCTGTAGTCAATATAGATAATGAGTAATATTTCTTATTAATTTGGTTTGAACCAAACCAAACTGAACCAACCTAACAATTTTGATTTAGTTTTAGTTCAATTGACTTTTTTTATAAGGCAAATAATCAATTGCCTATACGAAGTGCAACTCTAACACCAATGTCAACAACAAAAGTAGCTTCCGTACAAGATAAGATAGAATAACCTAGATAACCACAGCATCTCTGAAAAAGTATAATTCAGTTAGATAAGATAGCACAACCTAGATAACCACAAAACCTCTTAAAGTGTATAACCCAGCTATCTTGATATCCACACTTGAAGCTTGAACCCAACACTAAGAATTAGAATAATCCTGATGCATGATTATCAACTACCACCAAAAGTACATTCTGAAAATCCTAGTAATAATGCATCTTAATCATTGGTATGAAAGTATTAACAGTACAATGTTTACCAATCATCATCCAGTGCAATGACAATACAACTCACGAACATACAACTAATATGAATAACTATAACAAATAACACTACAATTAAAGCAAGCAAACTCCAGCAATTGCGCTAACAATAAAATAA
>JBAMHZ010434663.1:0-10542 GCA_037177395.1 Alpinia galanga | reverse complement strand
CAGTTTGCAGTTGTCAAAACCTACACAGGTTCTTTATATCTAGAGTGTTTCAGCATATTTTACTCTTTGCTTTTATCAATTCCTTATTTTCCTTCATCAATTTTTGTTATATCCATGCTATGCTAGGCCGCCTTTTTATCATGGGGTGCATTTCTGAGTTTTGACCATAATTTTTCATTTAATTTAGACAACACTTTGAGAGCTGAATCATATCCCACCTGCCTTTTATTGGAGTTATACTGACTACTAGTCAGTGTGGATTTTGATGAGAAGCATGAGTTGTTTGTTCACAATTTTTTTTAAAAAATTTATTGCTGTATTGCATTTGTGTGATGCATTATATGTATAAATTGAACCTTTATATATATGCATTATTATCTCATTCCATCCTTTGACACATGTATAAACACATCATCTTCTCTGTCATTACAATTCAGAATTTCCTTTTGCTTATGTGTAGTAGGGTACACGCGATTTTGGAAAGGAACAAATGGCTATTAGAGAGCGTGCATTCTCCATTATTACAGGTGTTTTTAAGATGCATGGTGCTGTTGCCCTTGATACTCCTGTGTTTGAGTTAAGAGAGACTCTCATGGGTAAGTATGGTGAGGATTCAAAGTTGATATATGATCTCGCTGACCAGGTACACTGATTTTCTTATTTTAGCTTTTCTCTTCCAATTTATTTATTTGTGTACTTGCAATTAGCTATGTTTTCTTCTTTCATAGGGTGGAGAGCTCTGTTCTCTGAGATACGATTTAACTGTCCCCTTTGCAAGATACTTGGCCATGAATAATATAAATGCATTAAAAAGGTACCAAATAGCTAAAGTATACAGAAGGGATAACCCATCAAAGGGAAGATATCGTGAATTCTACCAATGTGATTTTGATATTGCTGGTCAATATGAAACAATGGAACCTGATTTTGAGGTTATCAAAGTCTTGATTGAACTGTTGGATCAACTTGACATTGGCAGCTATGAGGTATTCTTTTTTCTTTCTATAGATATCTCAACAGGAACTGGCACATTGTAAAAAGAATTTTGTTCTTTTTGCCTTTTAAAAAATGGTTGAATGTGAGAAACAGTTGCAATCAAAATTCTTTAACTTCTCCTAAAATATTGACTGTTCATGAAAATTTGTCTTTGTATTTACAGATTAAGTTGAATCACCGGAAGTTGCTGGATGGGATGTTGGAAATCTGTGGAGTGTCCTCTGAAAAATTTAGAACAGTTTGCTCAAGCATTGATAAACTGGATAAGCAACCATTTGAACAGATTAAAAAGGAATTGGTTAGTAAAGCTTCTGCGAATTTATTGCTTATCAGTTCATAACAAGCAAACCTTTCTCCTGTGAATAAAAAAAAAAATGGTTTCTAGGTGGAAGAGAAGGGTTTATCAACTGAAATTTCAGATAAAATTGGCACTTTTGTGAAGAGAAGAGGGCCACCACTTGAAATTTTGTCAGAACTAAAGGAAGAGGGTAGCCAATTTTTGGAGAACTCTGGTTCTGTTGTTGCCCTGAACGAGTTGGAGATTTTATTCAAAGCTCTTGACAAAGCAAATTGTTTGAACCGAGTGGTGTTTGACTTGAGCCTTGCAAGAGGCCTTGATTATTATACTGGAGTTATATATGAAGCAGTTTTCAAAGGAGCTACACTGGTAAAATGATGCCTCTCTGACTATGGTGTAATAGTTGAAACATTTTATGCATAAATTCTGATTTTTTTTTTGTTGTCTACTCTGAGGCAGCTGAATGGTTTTCACTTAATCAATAATAACCTCTTTCATTGGAATTTTTAAAGAGATCTAGGTCTGAGGTAATGAAGAGTTGAAAATTCACTGTGGTTCCCTATTTGTAAACCTTCTTCATTCGGACACATGTTCTTTTAACAGCTTGGTTAACAATTATTAAAGGTGATTGGCTAACCACTTATCATAAAAGCTTAAGCCATTAGGTAAGGAACCACTTATCTCTTCATGTGCAGGTGACACTCCTTTATGTGTGGGTGGGTCATTTGATCCCGATCTTCCAGTTCATGAGTTGATACACATGAATTGATTATATATATATATATTAAAACTTAGGTGAGCTTCAGACTCCCAACCTCTTGCTTTGATAATATGTTACAGTTGATTGTACAATCACTTACCACAAAAACTCAAGCTGTTAGGAAACTAAATAATTTATGTACTTATATTGTTAAACCCTTTTCCTTCATATATGGGTGACAACAATCATGTCTTATTCCACGAATGTACAAGTCTTCTTTTATCAAGCTAAATGTTCATATAGAATTAAAAGATAGATAACACTACATAACTAGTTCATGCCTAGCAGGGTCTAACACCACTGGATTTTGTTATAAAAATAACTATTATATCATTGTATATATATACACACATAACTTGCTTGCCAGCGTTGTTCTCCTCTCTTATTTACCATCGCCACTCTCCTCTCACTTGTCATCAGTGCTTGCTTTCTTTACTCACTTTCACTCATCATCGTTATTCTCCTCTCTCTCTCATTGTTACCACTTGCTTTCTCTACTCGCTGATGGTCAACAACCCCATCGTTAGTGTTTGTTCCTTGCCCTCCCCTTGACTTCCTCTGTTCACCATTATAGGTTGGTTCAGTTTCTGAACATTGTCACACCATTTTCCTCCAGTCACCAAGATCACCAAGCTATCCAGGAGAGGGTTGTTGCACATTTAGGCATCGGAGGTAATGATTTTATTGTTATTCCTTGATGCCTTTTCTTACATATAATGTTGTCTATTTAATCTGCAAGCATGCAATCTTAAAAAAGTTAATTCAAATTATAGATATATTTCTCAAGGAGAAGTATTTTAAATAGCAATCAAATGTGGGAAGTTTTGAAGTTACTTTGCAATGATTAATAGTTAATAAGATAGTAATATTTTTGCATTCTGCTGAAAATAATTTAACTTATCTCTGTTTGTATTTTTATCATTATGTTATCGAATTTGTCTGTGTCAAAATTTACACCGTTCAATTTAATGAGCCCACTCCAGTAATTTTTTGACTACGTCACTGGGTAACACAGTTGTAGATGAAGTATTTTGATATATTAATCTGTCTCAAAGAATGATGATAAGTGCTATGCCTTTAATTTGTTTTTTTAAAGCAAAATCTAATTTGGGATAATCTGGAAATTATTTCTAACACATCTGAACTTGTACTCAGTTTTTGTTTGATTTCTTCAGATAACTAGATTATCTGGTGTAACAGAGACAATTCATTTTATTTTAATGTTTCCCACCCACTCAATTTGATATTTTTGTTCCCTCTCAATTTTCACTAGTAGTTTTTGCCTTCACGGCGCCTCTTAATTCCTGAGCTTTTGATCTATTGAACCTGAAACCAAGTTTCCTGAATCAAATGCATGCCTGGAAATTCAAGGAAACTGATATTTTTTTTTCCTGTGCTTTAGGTTGGTTCTATTGCAGCAGGGGGGCGATACGATAACCTGGTAGGGATGTTCAGTGGAAAGCAGGTTCCTGCAGTAGGTGTCAGTCTCGGAATCGAGAGAGTCTTTACAATAATGGAGCAACTTGAAAAAGACAGAAATCAGGTTTGTTGCCTCGTGGAAAATCCTTGGTTTCTTTCCACCATGAACAATGAAAAGCTATTCTCAGTAGTTCGTGCATGTTGGAAACTCAATTTAATGTGCTTTTAATTGCATTTTTGTCTTAACATTATTCATTTGCATTTCTCATCAGTCTGTATTGATTTATCATGCTCTTTTATCTCATTTTTGTTCTTACTCTGGTTTCGTAGGTTATTCGCGCCAACGAAACACAAGTTTTGGTAGCCATCCTTGGGAAGGATCTCACACTGGCTGCAGAGATCGTAAGCGAACTGTGGAATGCTAAAATTAAAGCAGAGTTCGGCCTCACCAAACGAGTAATGAATCATATCACACGCGCAAAGCAATCAGGAATCCCTTGGATGGTCCTTGTGGGCGACTCTGAGGTAAAGAGCGGTATTTATAAGCTAAAGAACATCGAAGCCAACCAAGAGGAGGAGATTCCTAAAGAAAGTATCGTCGAGCAGCTACGCATAAGGCTTGGTATCGCCTGACGACCAAAACTACTAAGTGAATGTACACTTAAAACTTCCATTTAGCTAAAAGGATTCAAGAGTATGAACCAAGCCTCACATAACCACCATGGCATAACTATGGATGAGTATGCTTTCTATTTTAAGCTTGTTTGAGCTTGACTTCTGAGTGCCAACCATTTGATTGCAGTGGGATAATGGAGATATTGCTTCCATAAAAGCTTGTGTATGATTTTGATTCAAAGTTACAATTTACAAGTGTTCTTATGAACGTTTATGAACTCATTCTTCCAATTCTTGCTTGAAGTTGCATAATGTAGCGCTTAAGGAAGTCTGTGCTACATCAAGTTTCTCATTCCTCATTGCCAATTTACAAAAATTTTATTTCTTGATTTCTTTTTATTCATGAAAGGATTTCATTGAAGCTTTAATATTTATTCATCAAATATAATTAAACATTTTACTTACTTTTCAAATTTAACACATTTACAAAATGTATTAAAATGAACACCCGTAAAATTCTAGCCTATTATCTTTTTATTTTTTGGAAAAAAATACAGCATAGATAATTTTATGACAACTTTTTATTGAAAAATTATATATATATTTTTAATGGGTGTTAAATTTTAGTACACTTTACATATATTATACTAAATTTTAAAAGCTTAAAATGCTAATTAGAATTAAAAATTATACATTATGAGAGAATGAAAAAAAACACATAGGCCCAATAAAAGCCCACTTATGTTTTCGCCCATTTAGCAGTTCTGGTGCTTCCTCCAACTTTCAATCCTTCCTACCGTATTCCAATCTTACACTCAAAATCTATAAATTGGATTTAATCGCGTTCCGACGATAGAACGAAATCGAAACCGAAACGAATTGGAGTCACCGATCGAGAATCGCTCTCCGGATATCATCGAAGCCACGATTCACAAGTCTTCTCGTTCAAATTCCAGTGCGGAATCCTTAATCTTCTTCTTCTTCTACTTCCCCGGTTCGATCGCCGCCTTACCACTGCGATCGTTCCCCTGCCCTTTCAATCTCCCCGTTTCCGATCTCGAAACCCTCGATCTTCATCCTCTTTCGATTTGTTGCTTTTTTTTTTTTGGGATTTGTTTTTAGGGTCATGGATCGAGGTCGTAAGCGCGAGGGCGCCGACGGCCTCCCTGCGGACAAGCGCGCATGCAGTTCGTCTGACCATCGTCCCTGCTCCTCCGCCTCCGCCTCCCCGCCCCCGCAGCGTCTGGACAGCGAGATGGAGTCCTCCTCCTCCGGGAGGTCTGATCGCGGCGGGGACTCCGGCTACGGCTCGTGCGACTCCGATGAATATGCCGGGGGTTACGACTCACGGTCCGTGAGGGGGAGACTACACAGGGTCTTGGTCGGCGTCGCAGACGACGGCTCGGGGGGATCCGCGCAGCTTGCAGCGCTGACCGAGCTCTGCGAGTTGCTCTCCTTCTGCACGGAGGACGCCATGGGGTACTTCCCCGTGGAGAGCGTTGTGCCGCCGCTCGTGAAGCTTGCTGGTCACGAGTGCAACCCCGAGGTCATGCTTTTGGCGATAAGAGCGCTCACCTATCTCTGCGATTCGATGCCGAGGTCGGCGGATGCCATCGTGCGGCATGGCGCCCTACCTGTCCTGTGCGGAAGGCTTTTGGCTATCGAATACTTGGACGTGGCAGAACAGGTACTTGATTCTCGCTCAACACATTCTATTTTTTTCCCCTAAACCATTATGATAGAATTATTTTTCTTAGTTTACGATTGTATTAGTGCCACCAAGCATTGGAGAAGATATCGCGAAAACAACCTATTGCTTGTTTACAAGCGGGAACTGCAAATGCTGTCTTAACTTATATTGATTTTTTTCCAAGTAGTATTCAGGTTAGTAGAAGAGCAGCTTCTGAACATCTTAGCTCAGTTCATATCATATGGTTTTTGTCAATTGGATTTCAAGTAACCACATTTACTAAATCTGCATTATTCAGAGAGCTGCCGTTTCAACAATAGCCAATATGTGCAAGAAACTGGCTCCTGATTGCTCTTCAAGTATTATAGAATCAGTCCCTACTTTATGTGCTCTTCTCCAGAATGAGGATGCGAAAGTTAGTGCTCTACTTCTCTTGATTCCTATTCTTTGATATAATTCTTTTAAAAAAAAGTAATTTAGTCCAGTTCTTGTCCTTTTCATTGTTATGTTTATCCCTCTGATATTTGGTGAAACTGCTTTTTCATCCCTCTTGTTGATGCAGTTGGTGGAAACTGTTGCTGTTTGTCTTGAACGAATAGCTGACTCTGTTGGCTCTTCCTCCAATTTGCTGGATGAACTATGCAAGCTTGGGTTAATACAAAAGTCCTTGGAATTAATAACTAATGACGGTCATAGGACACTCAGCCGTGTAACTTATTCTGTATGTTACTTTAATGAGTTGATATTCATTATTGAATCTGTTGATCATTTGCCATGTATCTTGACATATATCTTTTTCTAGGATGCTTATCTTTTTTGTTGCTTTTTCCATGTTCAGGGTTTAATTGCTCTTCTCACCAAACTTGCTGGAAATTCTCAGCTAGCAGTTCAGACCCTATTTGAGCTCAATATAAGCAGAACTCTGAAGAACATCTTAGTAGGTTCTAACATGTCAGATGATTCTCCTTATGCATCTACTGAGGATGTGCAAATCAATCAGGTTTCTATCCTCTACTTTGATAAAATGCTCATGCGACATGTGTTGCATGAATATATATCTTTTGTATTTTCTGTATGATATATAAGGGCAGCTATCATATTTTCATGTGATTGTTTTGAGATAATATAACATGCATTGTTCAAACTGCCTCACAAATTGAATAATCTCAACTGGTTGAACCATATGAATCCGGAAAGAGGAAGCTTGTTTCAGGCTTCCCTGCAACATATTTTCTGTTAAGCAGAACATCAAAAAATAGCAATATGAATTTTATTTTCTATGCATAGATTTCTTGTATTCTTCTGTCTTTTGTCAATAATGTACCTCATTATTGTCCACTCTTTTAATTATAAAACAAATAAGGCAAAAACAACTTCCAGGAAGGTTTAAGAATGTCATATGGTTCTTTCATAGTGTAAAACATAATGTTGGGTTCTTAAATGAATTGAATTTAGGCAAGGGAAGAGTACATGAAACATTGAAACCTTCAAGGTGAGCATGTTTCATAATACTTAAATATCTTGTAGCGGGAAGTGTCGGCGCAATGATAAAATTGCTGCTTTGTGACGTAAAGGTCACTGGTTTAAATCCTGAAAATGACCTCTAACCTCTTGCAAAAAAAAAGCAGGGTAAGGCTGCATACAATGGATCCTTCCCCGGGACCCCACATGGCGGGAGCTTCGTGCACCGGGCTACCCTTTTTCAGATCTGTTCATCAAGGGATTGTTGTCTAAAGTGTTTCATCAACTTGTGATGAATATGGGAGTTCTTCATTTGGATGAAGTACCCATTTAACGAAAGTCTATATTTGGTCTTTGATCATGTATGAGTCATAAAGAAGATTTATGTAATTCTCATACTACACATTCATATTAAATCTACGTCATTGATGACATTGGCATTGTGATTACTGTTAGGGCTTGTTACAAGTTAGGACTATGACCTCTTTAATTTTATATTAATGAAGTTCATGGACTAAATTATTTTAAAGGGACATTTAACTTATAAAGTTTGACATTGTTGAGCTTAATTAAGATTTTAATTGTGTTATATATAGAATCACATATAGTCCAAGTGAGATATTATTAGATTTTATTTTCCATTTAGTGGGCTCACATATTGATTAATAACACACTAATTAATATATTCACTGTGGATTTGTATTATTAGATGTGGATTTATACATATAGAACTCGTTAACCTATTACTTTTAGTATTGATAGGTTATTAACGGGTTTAGGTCCAATATATATGAGTGTGGTCCTTGTCATATGAGAGGGTAACTAGGCGACCATCTTATTTTCTCCATCCAAATAAGATTTTAGAGATCGTCTTCACACCTACGGAGGAATAGGCCATACGACTGATTCATTTTCAATCTTCAAAATCTTTCAAAGACAATGAAGATGGGAAATATTTGTGAATTTAGATGCAAATTTAAGATTTATTTGCTTCCATTGGTTTTTATTTTTGCATATTGTTGTAGATCTGTGATATGATCCTGTGTTGGATGGTTTGAATTTCTTCTTCGATTGATATGGAGTAACATGATCTTTATTTATCCATCCAAACAAACACAAATAATTATTATCGAGCCGAATATCAAACTTGCTTGTGAATTTTCTATTCATTTACGACCTTATAAGGACAAATATAATAAAAATATAATTTATTGGAATAATATAATTCATGCTCAAATCTAAATACTATTGGCATATTTTACTTACAATTTATAAAATTGAACAATTTTTTGGATAAAAATTTCAGAAATGGTGCCCTTAATATGACTTTGATAAGAGTGTGGGTTGTTCTGATTTTTGTCCATATTAATATATGTAACTTTTATCCTCAATATTATTATCAAATAATATTAATTATTATTCTCCACCTATAGTGGCCGGCAAACTCATAAAGAGAGTTCAATAAATTTCATTAATATTTGAAATGCATGCCTTTTGTGATTCACCATCCCCCCATGCCCCCAAATAATTTTGACCGGCCGGTTGTAGAAATATCTGTACCACTTCATTAAAATCCTAATTGTTTCTTGCCTTTTTGTTATCTCCATTGAGGTGCAAGATGATTTACAAATCAGCTTTATAAATTTAAAATTTTTAATATTTTAAAGTCACAAAATATGACTTTGTATTGCCAATCTATTTCAATACAAACTAGTTTACTAATCAGCCTAGACAGTGTAAATTTAAGATTTAATATTTTTGGAGTCATAAAAATATCCTATTACTTGTGTTGAAGCCACAAATCCAAAATAACTCCCGACCTCTCAAATTTTGATTGCAAGCAAATTTATTCGAGAACATTAATGTTGTTTGTAAATCAATTTATGATCAAATTTTGAAAGATTTGTCTTTTGAAATTTCAACTCTGATTCTTTTATTATTCCTTTAAATATTTTATCAGTGGTGGAGTAAGAGTAAATATTTAGAAATCATTCTTTGGAAATTGACACTTTATTGAAAAATAATGATTAAATTGATTTGCAAATTAATATATGGCTCAAAATATATGACATAATAATTTTTTTAGGCTCTGGACTTTAGCACAAGAACTTAAAAAAGTTAATAATAGACAAATTGATTTATAAATTATGACAATAAATAAATGTTTTAATAATGAACTAAATCTACGATAAATAGGGATTCTAAAACTTTTGGAGATATTTTAAAAAGGCCGTAGACTGTGGAGCAAAATAAAATTTTCTTTAAAAGTTAATAATTTTCCCACTAATTCATCATTTTTGAGCTTTTCATTTTCTCTAAAAGAATCTTCATTTCTACCTTTAGTCAAAGACTAAATGAGAGATCTTTTCATTTCTCCAAATCATAAATTCAAAAAAATGGTGTCATATTTTCTTTTCTTGCTTCATTTGTCTCTTTGCATTGTCCACTCTCATTTCCCGTCCTCTCTCTCTATACATTTAACCTTTGAATGTTTCTAATTTTTTTCTCTTACTATTCTTCCCGTTGCAGCGTCCTCTCTCTCTCATTTTGTATGTTTTTTTTTTCTAATCAAATCTTATTCTTATTGGATTTTATTCTCAATTTGATGGACTTATATGTTAATTTAATACTACAGATTTATCATTGCGAATAAATTTATTAAAGCAAGCTAATTTATGTATTCATTGCAGGTTTATACTATTACATGTGGACTTATATGTGTCAATTCTACTAACTTGTTACCGTTAGTATTGATAGGCTATATATATGAGCGTGGTCATCGTAGGAGAGAATGGTTAATTATTATTTTATTTTCTCAATCGAATGGAAGTTTCGGAGTTGTTGTCTTCACATCTACGGAAGACCAACTCCAATGTATTCTCTATAGATATTCTTTTGGACGACATCAAGTTTTAATAACAATGTCTCTAGATTCAGATTTGATTTAGATTTTGTCATCATTTACTACTTCTTATATCATATGCTATAAACATTGATAATATCATGATCCTATGTGCATGAATCTATTGTATTCATTTGATGTTTTTGAATACTGATTTGATTCATGATTTAATGTCAAGTGATATTAGAACCACATATTTAGGTTTATTGTTGTGTTTATAGTATTAGGTTTCAACAATTTTCTTTGGAAGCATTAATTTTGCATTATATTTTGATCAATTTGTCGAATTTCAACCTAAAAAACTTAAGATTTGCATTGGTTTCGAGTTTATTTTCATATTTTCCCATGAAGAACAATAATAGATTTTGGTAACCATTATCGTTTTTTGAGAAAATCGCCAC
>JBAMHZ010434642.1:0-10546 GCA_037177395.1 Alpinia galanga | reverse complement strand
GCCTCACAAGTGGCAGGCAGCAGGGCGGAGTAATTGGCATGGTGTTTACGGTCTCAACGACGACAAATATCTTATTCGAGATTTTAAATATCGCCGATGGTTTTGTTCTCCTTATCAAGAGGAACAGATCACTGCTGGCCATACAATTCCATGATTGCAGTAAATAATTAGCTCCTGGTAAGCTATCGAAATCTCTTTGACTCACCAAACTCCTGTAAATTGAAGTATAATAAGTAGGTAGTAGGTTGCTGATGGGGTTTTACGTCCATCTCCACCTTGCCCGGAGAGGCTGACTGTTTGGACATATTCACTGGCTAATGATTCGAGTTGAACTGAACGAGCACCGTGATATAAGTCAAACAGGTTGGATATACGGCCATTTCCTATAAATCATACTGCACCATCGTCAGCTTCCTCTGCGCGCGCGCACATACACAATCTGTAGATAACAATGGCTTCGGAGGCTTTCTTCGAGTCCTTCCTTGAGCTCTTCGGCTCTCTTCGGTGCCATCGCCGAAACCATCGCCGAGGAGATCGCCGCCAGTCGAAACCACCGCAGGCGATTAACCATCATCGTCATGCCGCCACCTTAAGCCACCTCGAGGACAAAACCCTGGTGGTGGACGTGGAGGGCGCCCTGCTGCGGTCCTCCTCCACCTTTCCTTACTTCATGCTCGTCGCCATGGAATCCGGTAGCCTCCTCCGAAGCCTGCTGCTGCTGCTGCTCCACCCTCTGTTCCACTTCCTCCGCCGCGACGCCGCCCTCCGAGTCATGGTCCTGCTCTGCTTCGCCGGAATCCGGGAAGCAGAGTTCCGGGCGGGGAGGGCGGTGCTGCCCAAGCACATGTTGGCCGACGTGGGGAAGGAGGCCTGGGAGGTGGCGAGGAGGGCGGGGAGGAAGGTGTGTGTGAGCTCCATGCCGAGGGCGATGGTGGAAGCGACGGCGAAGGAGTACTTGGGGGCGGATGTCGTGGTGGGGAGTGAGTTGAGGGTGTTTCGCGGATATTATACCGGGCTGATGTCAGCGGAAGAGGACGAGCACCGGAGCATAGACGAAATATTAGCCGGTGCCGGCGCCGGTGCCGGAGAAGAGTTAGATATAGGCAATTTAATTGGATTCGGGAGTCACAATAAGTCTCCACCGCACCGACTCTTCTCTTATTGCAAGGTGAATATGATTCGAGACTCAAACTTCAAATAGAAAACTAACACTCAAATGGATTTCCCAAAATACAGGTAAATCAAAAAATTCGACCCTCGAAACTTTAGCTAACGAACAGCTCTCTTCGCTACAGGAAATTCTCATAGTCACCGAAGCAGAGAAGCAGCATTGGCAAGCCTTGCCGAGGGAAGACTACCCAAAGCCTTTGATGTTCCACGACGGCAGGATGGCCTTCCGACCCACCCCTTTAGCCACCTTGGCGATGCTCCTGTGGCTCCCTTTCGCCATCTCCCTCTCCATCTTCAGGACTCTCGTCTTCGTGACTCTGCCTAGTGAGCTCGCCCTCCTCGTCGGAGCTTCTTCCGGCATGGTCACCAGAGTCACCAAGTCTCCCCGAGATAGTGGAGTCGTGAAGGATGATAAAGGCCATGGAAAGCTCTATGTATGCAACCATCGAACCCTCCTTGATCCCTGCTACATCTCAGTGTTGCTGAACAAGATGGTCGTCGCCGCGACGTACAGCGTTAGCCGGGTGTCAGAGGTTCTATCACCCGTCAAAACGATAAGACTCACCAGGTTCTATCACTCGCAAATTTTAAACTTTATATATTTATCTTCAACTTAACTTTCACTTGAGAATCATGAACTCAATTTTGAAGAATTAAAGTCCTGTAGTGAACGGGGTTTTAATCTTCGTCTTCGATCGATTAACTGTTTGTTGGCTCGCTCGAGAGTTTAATATATAATTTAATAATTTAGAACAGTAATATATTGGTATATTATCTGAGTGACGCACCCAGGGACAAGGAGAGGGACCGTGAGGAGATGGCGAGGTTGCTGGAGCAAGGAGAAGACCTGATGGTGTGCCCCGAAGGGACCACTTGCCGGGAGCCATACATGCTGAGGTTCAGCCCGCTGTTCGTGGAGATCGCAGCGGAAGTGTTCCCGGTGGCAGTGACCATGCGCACCGGCATGTTCTACGGCACGACGGCCGCCGGGGCAAAGTGCCTGGATTCCTTCTTTTTCCTAATGAACCCTCGGCCAGAGTACAGCGTCGAGTTCCTGCCCAAGATGCCACTCTCGCTCGGCGACGCCGACGACAGGTGTGAAGTCGCCAATCGCGTGCAGCGGGAGATCGCAGCGGCGCTGGGCTACCAGTGCACCATGCTCACCAGGAGGGACAAGTACATGCTGCTCGCGGGGAACCAAGGGACTGTCAAGCCCGCCAAATAAATTAAGGTATAAAAATTAAAAGATCTCTTTTTTTTTTAAAAAAAAAATCAAAATAAAATCAAAATCAAAATCAAAAGGATCTTATGTCTATCGTATTTTTTAATATAAAAATGTTTTTATTGGAGCAACCGCCGGAGAAAAACTATTATAACGTATAAAAATTAATTTATTTTTTAAATTTAATTTAGTAAAAATATTATAGATAAATAAAAATATTCTTTAATAATAAATTGATTAAAATTGCTTTGAAAATATTATAATAATCATAAAAAAAACATTAAAATGGCTTAAAATGATTATTTAGTCACTTATCAGAAATCACTAATTTATAATGATTTTGATCATTTTAAAATAATTATGAAAAAAAATAATATAAAAACGATTTATATATACATTTTTGAATAGCAATTTATTTTTATTACGATAGCAACTTAGTGGGAAATAAGAATATTTTCGATAAAAAAAAAAGATAAAAGCACCCTTTATATTTTTTATTTTTATAAAAGGAGCACGATTTGGATAATCAACCGCATTTTTTAAAAAAAATATTTTTGTCCTAAATTAAGTTCCACGTGTCCATCAAATATTTAAAAAAATTGATTTAGAATTCTACGAATCATTTATGATATTAAATTGATCGTCAAAATTTAATTATACCTTTTGAATTTATCTCGATGATAAGTCAAAAAATTCTAATAAAGTTAAATAAATCACTTTTTAAAATTAATCAAATTGTATTAAATAATAATAATAATCTTTAAAAAAAAATCATCAAAAGGAGTTTGTGATCAATGCTCGAGGATTGAGTGTTTAGTCTCTATAAGAGAGCTTTGTGGTTAGTACGATAGTAGACTTATACAAAAGAATAATGATTAATTTTTAAGAATTGTAAGTCTTTTTAAAATATCTATCTTTCTGCTATGTCCTTTTAATTAAATATAAAATATTCTTTATGATTTATTTTTTCTGTGTTCTTAATTGAATATAAAGTATTCTTTATGATTTATCTTTTAGTATAAAATTCGATTGACGCAACGAGAAATGAATCACTTTTTACAGTGAAAAATTGAGTGCCTAATTGATCAAGCAGGTGGAGATGGCGAACTGCGCCACCAAACGGCATGCACGCGCGAAATGATGATATCATATTATAATCATACCCACTCACGCCTCGGTCCAGAGACGTCAAGAACGGCCCAATCTAATTTTGACTCGGTCGAACCGAAAAACTCCATGGAAAAACAATAAATAAATAAATAAATAAAAACAATAGCGAGTCGAGTCTAACCATTAATATAAGTGAATGAGTGCAACTTGAGTCGGGTCAAATTTGAATAGGGTCAAGTTACTTGAACTAATCGATCAACAGAACCAGGCAACATCGCATAGCAAGTTGCAAGTGCGAAGGAAGATTATCACATATAACATAAAAACAGAGGGCGACTTCCACTTTCCCAGTGTCTTCCATCCTCGATCAAATATTCAAATCAATATGTTTATTATCGTTATCCACCATCATAATTAATAGCATGCACAAGTTAATCTGAAGAATCACGAGGGAAATTAAAAAAAAAAAAAAGAAGAAGGAGAAATTATTTGAAGAAGATGAAGAAGTAGAAGGAAGCCAGAGTGATCGTGGGTATAGTTCTTCTCTACGAAATCGAAGAGAATTCTAATGCTTCTTTCCACTTCTCCTCCTTCCGTGAAATTATTCATTAATTCGATTCCGGTTAAAATTGTTGCTGCATCGACCAGATGTCATCCACGCTCCACAAATTCTCCCCCGCCGGCCACATCATCTGCTCGAACTCCGGGAAGTCGACGGCGGTCATCAGAGACTCCGTCCAGAAGTCGCCGCCCGGCTGCATCAGGTCGCCGGAAACCGGTTGCGGCGAGAGCTGCATGCTGAGCGAATCCACCGACGTCGTGGAGGAAGACCCGGCGGCGCTCCAATTCTCCAGGCTGGGCTTCGGCTCCGCCGCCCGTTCGGAGATCGGGAAGTGGCTGCAGGTCGCCGGAGTCTCCGAGGCTGCGGCCGTGGAGTCTCCGCCGCCGCCGGAGGCCACGCGGATTCGCTCGAGGAGGCGGGGCATCCACAGGTAGCGCATGACGTCCTTGAACTGCTGGCTGTTGACGTCGCATTTGAGCTGCTTCGCGTGCTTCTGCACTCGCGTTCTCCAGTAGTTCTTGATCTCGTTGTCGGTTCTTCCCGGTAAATACTGCGCTATTTTTGACCATCTTCGCAAGAATGCAGACGACTATTAATTTAATCGCGAACAGTTTATGAATAAAATTCAATTGCAAATATTCACACACGCAAAGAATTCAATCGATCGACTACCTGTTCCCCCAGCGCGAGTGGAGTTCCAAGATGAGCAGTTGCTCCTCCGGCGTGATGTTGCCTCGCCGGACGTCTGGACGGAGATAGTTCAGCCACCGGAGGCGACAGCTCTTCCCTGTCCTTCTCAGCCCTGTTCCAAAAATCCAATTTTTATTCTTCCTCCGAAGGAAAACAAGAAAAAGAAAAAAACAGAGCACTCTGCTTCGATGCAGTAAATGAATACCTGCAGAACGAGCCAGAGAATTCCACTTCCCTTCGCCATTGACAGCGATATAATTCATCAGGACGAGGTCCTCCTCGGTCGTCCAAGGTCCTCTTCTCAGCTCAACCTCCTCCTCAAGCGCCGCCACGCTGCCATGGACCTCCATTGACGACTTCCTCCAACACTGTTCCTCAATCCTCCTCCTCCCAAAACTCAGCGTTGATTCGCTTTCAATTTTACGGCTGATGGAGACAGAGAAGAGCGAGCGAGAGGAGGCGCCGCAGCTTGGGATGGGGAGGTGCGTCGTAGCAGAAGAGCAGGGGAAGGATTTTATAGACAGAAGCAACAAAATCAACACGTGACGGAGTAGCTTCAGTGGGGATTAGATTAAAAAGCTTCAAAGCCAAAAGTGAAGGCTTTTGATCGAAACCAAACAACAGCGCACAAGACCTTTGAACTTTGACTCCACTCCAATTTCTTCAAGAATCAAACTATGCAGCCATTTGTAAGTCGACGACCCCCCTCGCAAATTCCGAATAATGATCCAAGGAGGCGGCTCCTCCTCCTGAAGAAGTCGACTCACCGCACCCAGGCCTCTTGCATTAGTTTAATGGAAAAGCAGGGGGACATGTGAGAATAAGGAAGACAAAGATCGAAGAAAAAATTGATCTCGAGTGTTTAGTTTATGCAGCAAAGGGCCACTTTGTAGCTAATCAGGGGTTTAAAGTGTGTGCTCGAGCAATAATTTTTAGGTGCTTTTGTCCCCCAAACAAAATGTGAATGAGCAGCACACCGATTTCTTCCACACCTCGACCAATATGTGTATAAATACATGCAGGAATTGTTGAAAGATTAAGGGCGAAACAAGTTCTTGCACACAATGATGACATGCTAGTGGACAAAGTCGATGTGTTATTCTAAGTTTTACAACAATTAAGATTAATTTTTTTCCCCAAACAGTGATCCGTTTAGCGAGATTAAAGTGTCTTTGAGTCATTAAAAACTGTGCATGTCTTATTTTCTAGAAACAGCAATTGAAGCATGTGATGTAGAGCTGATAATTTAAAAACCCTTAAGTGCTTAACAGTGTTGGATTAAAGTTTGCTAATCTTTGAGTTAAGAGTAAATAAACAAATAAATTTCTTAGCAGTTTGGTTCTCAACTCGTACTGAAGGAATTTGAGCTCAGGATTTATTATGCAAAACAAAAACAAAAAGCAAAATCAGCACACACATCTTTCTGTGGCTGTTTAGCTCTGAAACACCCTAATCATGGAATTCACTTAAACAAATGCTCAAAGTGTGTGCCACATAGACACACTCATTCAGTGTTGCTGAATATGTTCTTATTCTGATCCTTTTACAAAAAATAAACTAACTTTAAAGGAAAACACACATTGCTTAAGTTTTGGGATGAGACTGAGTTGGAGAGGTAGAAAAAAGAAGCTAAAGAGATGATTTGGGTGTCACACTAAAAGCATTAGTTAAATCCAAGAAGACATATAAATCAGTATCAACTCCCTAAGAAGTCTACAATTCTAGAAAAGCATCTTGTTCTCTTCTCTACTTTTTTCTGCTTTCTCTGGTTTGCTGCGCTCTCCACGAGGAACCAGTGGCCAAAAAGCCAAACAAAGCTATCAAAAGGAAAGACTCCGCTTTGCTTTGTCCTATTCGATTAGTTGATGATGCATTCGACTTGCCTCTTAGCGAGCGCCATGAGAATCAATCATCCTAAACAGTGAATGGTGCCTTTCCTTCATGTTCCATAAGATATGAAGTAGAATATGAAAAACAAGACTCAATTTTGATCTGTACAATTTGGCCGACTCCATGCTTGATTCAATCCACTCAACCCAATGATAAACCTCCTTAATCAACTAGACCATTTGGCCTGTTATTCTTCCTTATTATCAGACAGAATCCCTGAACAGTAATCTCAGAAGCCATCCAAGCGCAAAGGCCAAAGAAGCGAAAGGACTCCCTTGTTCCCAAGGCCGAAGGCAACACCTTTGGCTTGGCTTAAGCTCCTTTTCCTCCTCTCCCAGCTGATGCATCTTTGACTCAAACAATATTATCTATTCATGTGGATCAATTTTTTTTATTTTTGTTTTTCACCATAAAAGCATATCCCTATTCTTCCACCACTGTTCGCTTAACTTCTTCTTGTCCCACTGAAGTCTCTCTCTCTAAACCGAAGAAGACAGTAACAAAATTGTCTCAAAAGTAAGTGACAACTTGACTGCTGCCACTTTGACCAGCCACCGTGCAAGCCATTGGAAAGCATACGACTTGTCGCACACACAGGCGTGCCGAGTTTGTCCAAATCAATCGACCACACAGCGATCGAGCAAAGGTATTGGCTTATGCTATATTACGCACAGCTTCAATTCTCTGTCCATTACAGAAAATTAAGCCACAATCTATTAACATATTGCTTTACCAAAAGCATGCATCATCCACAATATTCATTTGCCTCTCCATCGACTGAATAATTAATATATCAGAAACTTTAAAGCATGCAAGAAGATGAATTCCCTGATCATCAGTACTCTGCAGTTTTTGTGGACTTAATTGGAACATCGATCTGCTTCATCTTGCTAATTAGTATACATTTATATACTTTTTTGCGTGGATGTCATTATCAAGATAGGTAGAGTGAATTACTGAAGAAGGAGATTGAATATATATATATATATACACACACACAATCCTACACGCAAGTTAAGGACAATATTCTTAACTCTTCAACACCGACATGAGACTTAATTATCTTGACGTGTATTATATTGCATCCATGATGAGGATGATGACTAGCTGAGAAAAGAGAGCACTGTCCATTCACAAGTACACAGCAATTGGATTCCAAAAAGCGAAGAGAGAGGGCGATGTTTTTGAAATAAACAGGCTGGGAGAAAGCTAGCTAATTGCCGGATTAAAAATTAAGGTTGGAAAAGTCGTGAGGAACTGAGTGAGATCAGGTGATCGTCTAGGTGCAGTGTCAAATTAATGTTTCAACCTTCTGAATCAGCAGATAGATAGTCAGTCAATTAGCTAGGGTTTAATTTCAATCCTGAAACCCTAGTTTTGCATGCATGATATATATTAGGCTTGTTGCACTGACTCGATGCCTAGCTCCTCCTACGTTGTGCCTTGCTACCTACCATGCAATTGAATATTTCTCCTCGTCCATCTCTGCGTTCATATGCGCAGGGATATTGGGGAGATTTTGTTTAGGGTTCTTGATGAGACTAGTGAACTAAATTTTGACAAACAAAAAAAACATTTTTTTTTTGGGGTGTGTTTTGAGTTTCAACTCGAATGGTGATGGCATGAAGAATATTGTTGTCTCAAGCTAGTGAGGCATACTGTGGCTTACTAATGGGGAGAAAAATTTAAGGTTTTGGGTGGCTTTGATGTGGATTGCCTTGTTCAACTCGAAAAGCTCGACGAATTTTTGAAGCTAACTGAAGACTAATTGGATAAACTCTTGAAGTTGAAAGATGTTTGGTGGTAAGATATCCAACAATGGATGACTATTTGGAACAATAAGAATAAGTGTCAACAATTGCAGGGCCGCTAATGTAACAATTTTATATATAGTTCATCGGAGTGGACGAATCAAATGTACACTAAATTGAATAAAGTATTCACACATTCCTTCCAAGCACAAGCGTGAATGAAGAAAAAAAATCTATATTGAAATAAAATAAAAATATAAATTCATTTTTTTTTCTCACGACATGGACAGATCATTGAAGCCAATGTTATGGAAAGCCAAGTCGAATTTATCAAGTATAGCATAAATTAAATAAAGTTCTCCAAAATAAGATTCTAAGATGGCATATTTTCCACTAAAACATGAGTGCCAAAAATCCCCACTAAAACAAAATAAAAGTCTCTCTATGATAAATTCGACTTGTACCTCTCATTTAAAAGTATTTTTGCAACTTGCACAAATTATTGAAGCCAACTCTAATTCTATGATTGCACGGGTAACTTAAACCTAGTTTAAAATGTCCTTTGTAAAATAATAATGATGATGATGATGATGATGTGGATATAAATTGAAGAATCTTCTAGTTGGGAGTGAGAGATACCCAGTAAGAATAGAAGATTTAAGTCCTTCTGATTAGGAATAAAGGCTACTCGAAAAAAGTAAAAGGTATAAGTTACTCTAGTCAAACGAGTAAAGGTTATTCGAGAAGAGTAAAAGATCTAGACCTTTTCATCTGGGGTGAAAGTTAATTGGGAGGTATAGTAGGCCTAAACGCATCAACTCTAAAAGGAGGAACCTAAGAGGTCTAGAGTCCTATCACGTGGAGGAAACTTCTTTTGTACTTGTAGCTCCTCTACACTATCTCTGCATGTAACAATCTCGATCAATTGTAGCATACCACACAGAGACTCTAACAAAGAATGTTTCCTAATGGCATGCCAAGAAGCCTCGGCAAAAGGCATGATGGAAGGAGGAGGAAAATCTCGAAGATGCTATAAAAAGACTAATTGAGATAAAGAAAAGGAGTTAAACACTTGGAAACTGCAAGGAATCAACTATTTTAAAACTTTTTCTTTTTCTTTTCTTTTGTTCCTTATCTACATGTCTAATTTAAGCATCGAAGGGCCGTTAGCCGGATCATTGGTGGCCTGTTAACACGTGTTAATCTGGGCAGATTCTCAGTTAGAACACTGCTGTGGCTGCACGAACCCATCTTCTTCCTGAAAAGCTCGGTGAGAAAGACTGCGAGAAGACGACGACATCAAATAATAATAATAATAATCATAATCATAATAATCCAATTAAATCTTCTTAAGTCACTTGACCTAAACTAAACTGTGCCATTTTAATTAAATTATTAATCGAACTAGGTCCATTTAAGCAACTATAGGTGAATAATTACTCCAATCGAGCCACTTTGACCTATATATAAGACCAATTTATTTGATCGATTCAATCGCATTGGATCTTGTTAAGCCAAGTAAAGTGACTTGAACTAAACATCCGATGGCCAATTTGACCCATATGATCCTTCTTTAACTTCTTTAAGTAGTTCGAGTTTTGGATTATTAAATGTGAAATTTTAAGTGTAAAATCTATTAAATCAAATTCTACGATGAATTGATAATAAATTCAACTCAATATATAAAAAAGATATACGTGCTGAAATGGTAATTCCATTGTAATTAGATTCCGTTTATATTTCCTATCATCATTTTATTATTTGTTCGCTATAAAATTTAATAAAACTAGATATCGAAGAAAAACAATTTAAAAGAAAACTTGATTCTACAATAAATATGAAACCACCTGAATTCGACCCATTTGGGCTGCTGCTGTGAGAGCCCAGTTATGGAAACCCGGGCAGGAAGCCCAAACTGAGCTGGCTCTTTTTTTCTTCTTCTGATTTTTAATAAATTTTTTCCTTCAATTTGTTTTTAAAAAAAATCATAAATTTTGACTTTTGATAATAAACATCGAAATAAAAAAAAACAACTTTCAGCAGGAGTTCCAAGGACATCACATCATCTCAGTATGGGTGGCAACTAAAGCTTAAACATCAACATACACGTTGTGCCCCACAGAACCGAAACCTCCTCTTCCTCTCATAATT
>JBAMHZ010434631.1:0-10546 GCA_037177395.1 Alpinia galanga | reverse complement strand
AATTGTGGCTGGACTCCTACTTCAATCGGATCACGGTTGGAATATGATCGAATGACAGTGATAAGTGTTTGCACGAGGAAGAATACCGTGTATTTTTTATTATTGTTTATTTCTCTTTGTTACTCATAGGCGTGCACGAATCTATCGTATTACATATTAAACTTTGAATGGATTAATTTTAGTATGGGCAAGTAGGACTCTATAAAAAATTTTCATTAGTTATTAGGATAAAATAAGAAGGATTGAACGGTCTAACAATCACCCCCAGGGGCACGGTGCAGTGGTAAAGGTGGTGAAGTATCTCACAGGAGAACACAATAGAGGTGACCCTGGGTGATTCAGCGATAAATTTTTAAAAAATCTATAGAGGTGACCCTTTGTGCAGAAGTTTACCTGGCAGATGGAGCACGACTTCGACATTGGACAATCTTTCAGGGATAACGCGACTGCGGAGTCCTGAGTGACCCACTAAAAAAGGTACGAGTATTTTCTTAATTTACCCAATTAATTGGTGGAGATTTGTTGGAGTTCCGGCCTTTTCCGACTGAGCTGTTAAAAGGGTGCCCCTAAAGGACCATGAGACAGGGTTAACTATTCCTAGAAATTAGTCAAACCGAAGATTCAGATACCTAATATAAAAAAAACGGTCTAACAATCTAATATTTAAAGTTTTTTTATTTTATCAAAGAAAAATACAAATTAAAAAATAAATTATAAATACTTAAAAAGTACTTTGCTGCTGCACCGCAGGCATCGGATTCTATACTGGAGCATTAAATAATGACTACTTTGGCGGGCACGTCGCCCAAGAGATGAGCTCAGACACAATTTTGATCATCACTCCTGGGAGTGTGCAGTGTGGTACATAGGGTTGGTCGAATAGTATTTTTTTAATATAAAATTTAAAATTAATTAATATTTTACTTATAATAAAATATAATAACATTCATATTTCTCAAATTTTCAATTTAATAAAGTATAATAAATTATAAGAAATTTTACTTTGACATAATAATTTTTTTACTCAAGAATCTAATTAAATATTTTATATTTATTGAAAATTAATTTTAAAATCTCACCTGATAAAAACTCATACAAATATCACTGTATTGATCCGTAAGAGCCAAAAAAAAAAAAAACCTTATTTTTCTTAGAAATTTGACTAAAATTAATCATCAATATTTAACGAAGCAGGCATATCCAATTGACCATCATTACTCGCAATTAATTATCTATTGCTTATTGTTTATGACTCATCAACTATATATTTTTTTAATAAGAATAAATATATATATCTAGATAACTTTTGGTCCAATGAACCTTCGACGCCAAGAAAAATTATTTATCGTTAAATCATATCTATTATCATTATTTGTACCATAAAAATAAAAATTTTATATGAATTCTTAAATTTTATTATATTTTACTAGTAATATTTCTTGTATATGCATATAATACTGATGTAAAATAATATTCCAGTTTTTTTTTTTGGGTAAAATATGTAATAAAGTTCCTAGTTTTTTACTTAGATATTTAAAGATTTTGTGATTTTTTTAAAATAATTTTTAAAAGCATTTAACTAGACAAATGAACATAAAATTTATTTTGAAAGTCACTTATTGTGTTTATTAAATAAACAAAGACTACTAATAAAATTGATAGTATTCGACATGATTGTTGAATTTAAAAATTCAATCTTTTGTTTATTTACGCCGCATGTCTCACATCAGTTTTAGAGTTGTCAGAAGGATCGGCTCATAATAGGACAGATCAACTCGTTATAAATTTAATATTTAATAGAGAAAGATAGTTAATCTGTCATTTTAACGAATTAAAAATTTTTCAATTCAATTCAATATAAAGTGCATTGTGGATTAGGTGAGTTAACTTGTGGATCACAAATTTAATGTATATCATTTTTTTTTATTTTTATCAAATTTAATTTATAATCGTTTAATCCTTTGCAGTGCATAAGAAAGTTATCTTGATATTTCTTCTGATCTTCCAGTAGCATTGAACATGTTACATGTTTGATGTCTTATTTTTCTTCCTTCATTTAAATATCAGCTTAACTGCTTTCTAATAACTAAACATCTCTTAATCTCCCTATATTCTCGATGAATGACTTCATAGACTCTATCCCAATTTCTACAATTGAATTCGAGGGGTATGAAAAGCATTTAGAAATTTTCTTCTTTTAGACATCTATTTTTATTGACCCTCATGGTCAAGGACTGTATATCATTTTATCAGGCACAAATTGACTCTATTTTAGACTTAACACGTTGCAAAGTTGTGTCTCGCTTGGCGAACAAGTTTTCAATTTTCTCAACCTACAGGTCAATCCAAGTCCGTAGCAGATTGATCAGTCTTACTCCGTAAACCATGTTAGTTGATCTATTTAGGTCTACAGTAGATTTGAATTGATAAATTTTAACTCAATCCGTTTAAATTATTTGATGGGTAAATAAATCTGACGAATTCAATCTAAATTGACTGCAATAATCCTTAGACTAAAGTGAGCTCTAACCCTACCTAAAAAAAAGTAATAATTTATTTTAAATTTTCAGTCTATTATAATTTTTTTTTCTTCTGGTTTTAAATTATCCATGATCAATATCATATAATTTTAAATTTTAGTTACGTTGATGATGGATGGGAGTGAATCACCTTTGCCTAATTTGATGCACGAATCAGATTGAGTGTGACACAATTCAACTTCAGTTATGATAGTAATTTTACATGTTCCACTAGAGTCGTAAATGTTGAAAATTTGTTATTGAAAATCTTATTAAGCTTAATCGATAATATTATTGTAAATTACTTAAACGTCTATGTTATGAAATTTATATTTATATTTTATTTTTTTATGAATAATTTTATATTATAAAATTTTAAATTTTTATATACTTGAATTAAAAATTTATATATAGAGAAAGAAAGAATGACTCTTACACAACTCATATATATGAGCACCCATAAGTATTATCATTGTCCACCGTCCGATCGGGTGAGTATTATAGTTTAATCTTTAAGCCTTAAGGGATCGGACGATAGATAATAGAGGTGCTCACGGATGAATTATGTAGGATATATATATATATATGAATGATCTCCTACACAACTACACAACTCTTATATGAGCACCCATGAGCACCTCCATCATCCACCATCCGATCTCCTATGGTTCAAGGATTGGGCTATAGTGCTCACCCGATCGGACAGTTGACAATGGAGGTATTCACGGGTGCTTACGGATGAGTTGCCTAAATTAGCTTTTGGCTCGATTTAGAATTCTTCATTGCATGTTGAACTACTATGCATTCAAAGTACAGAGGATTTATTATTGACAAAAATCCTGCTTTTAGAACTTAATGTTACCCTTTCTAAATCCTATCAATTGGTAAAATGAGTAGGCATTTGTAGTACTGCTAAAGCTTCCGATGCATGGTCTTGCATTGTACATATTGTTTCAATTATGTTTTATAGCTCTGCATGTGCATATGCTTTGAAGTTTTCTAATATGCTGTTGCACCCCATCCAAATCTGGCCCTTGTTCAGTGGCCAATATGTAGGTTGTATATATAGTAAAGACACAAATTAGAATGCTATCGTGTTGTGAGCTTGCTATTGATTTTAGAAGGATTCTGTCCCCTATTCAATTGTATTATACACAATTTGTTTTATGCCATGTACCATATGTATATATTTTTTCACTCATATTTTATACATTTTAGCAATACAATTATTTTTAAATGTTTTAAATAATTATTGGCATTATAACGCATGTGCCACAGAATATGATTTTTTGCATATGCCACTTCTTATGTTGCCTATGTCCATTGCTACATAAGATTCCAGCATATGATTCTGCATTGAACCATTATTTCAAATATGTTTTACAACTGACCCTGCATATGGATATGCCTTGAAGGTTTCTAATGTTCTGTCAGATTACATACAAAATTACCTCTATTCAGCGCTTAATGTATACAGTAAAACACAGGTTGGAATCAAATTAATTAAAGTCCGATCATGTTGTGTTGGTTACCTTCTTGCCTTTTATATGCATTTTGTTTTATAGGAGATTACAATATATTTTGTTATGCATATTTTATGCATTTTTTGAACACAATAATCGATGTACATCATTCTGCACCTGAATTTTGGTCTCTGGTCACAACAATAGTTATGGTATCATATGGTATTGACACTCAGCATCCTTTGCTACATTTCAAAGTTTTCCGAGATCAAATTTTCAATCTTGTAATCGCTTTCCACTTCTTTCCACTTGTTTACGCTTATAAATATCATAAATTTGATTGAATCAAAAGTTTTGAGCAACAAATTATCGGAAATATAATAATACCGTCTAAATACTAAAATAATTGTCATGCATCAGGGGGTGCATTGGTTCTTTTAGCATTTAGATTGACATTATACTTTTTCAAGATACATATTAAATAGATAATGTGCTTAGTCTAGGACGGGAATTGATTTTTATACATTTAGAATTGCTAAACAAAGACACTAGTCCACATCATGGGTGCTCGTACAACCTAGAAACCTATCCCAATCCAGCACGATTCATTTTTCTCCCAGTTAATTGTCTCTTTTTTCTTGAGAGTTGGGTTTAAGTGAGTTGGTTATTTTTGATTTGGCCTAATTACAAGTATGAATTTTTTTTTGACGTGCGTGCATTTACATAATGCAATTTTAAACAGACAAGGAATTTGCTTATAAATCAAAATCTGAGTCAGCTCTGCTCAAGTTTCATTTTATTGCAAAAGGAACAAAATCCCTTATGTTGTTTATGTATCATTATGTTCATATACATACATTGCCTTCATTAGTTTTTATCAGATGCAAAGTTCTGATAACAAAAATTCTGTTGCACTTATTGGATCTGAAAAGTTGATGCATTCATTGTCATCAAAATAAATAAATAAATAAATAAATGGCAAAAAAATCTGACTAACATATTGAATATATCCTCGCAAGTTGATGGTGCATTTCAGCCAACATCTTTGTCTAAGCCTATTCATTTTCATGGTTAGCAACCATTTCATTTTTGAGATTACTGCCTCAATTAGACTTAGGACACAAATTATGAAATTCTTCAGTTCATGCCGAACCACTACTTGCTAGGCCAGGGGAGTAAGAATTATGATTCTTCTGTGAAAAAAAAACTACTACTGCAGCTAGATACCCTTTCTGAAATCGCTAACAAGGCGCAGAATGAGTAGGCCCCTCTATATAAACCTAGTGGAACACGGGCAAGTCATACTAAAGTTCTGCTAGCGCTTTCTGACATCTGGTTCTGCACGTAGTTTGCAAAATTATAATTGGTATTAGCATCAGCCAATCTAAAAATTTACCACCAGTCCTAATGGTCATGTATGATTGCTTAATCAGAACGAGCTAAATAATTTTTTAAAAAATAAGTAATAACAAAATAACATTAGGGAAATATGACTGAATTTATCTAGAAAATGGGGGGAAAAAATAATTTTATTTAATCGAACACTCCACATAAATATTATAATATTTTGTAAGTATATTTAATTGATTGATAATCTTGTAGAGAGTTTTTTTTTTTAATTTTTCATTATGTAATCACAAGTATTGCTATGTAATTTATGTTTAGTTTTATATTCAATTGCTTCCCTTCTCTTCTGTATAGGCAATTGATTAGTTATTCATTTTATATACTGTACAGATTGTTAAATATAACGGCCACTTATGTTTTTACATCACTGAATTAGGTTCACAATTTTGCATGTTTCACCTCTACATGGCTTTTAAAAACCTTCGTTCAGTTTGTTGGATTTACATGAACCTTCTAGCACAGAATGACGCAAGAATAATCAGATGTGACCTGATTTTAGTCCAATGACACTTTATGTTGAACTGCAGTAGAGGGAGTGGGGAAACAGGGAAAAGAAGGTTCGGAGTGAAATTATTCCTGAACATAAAAAAATATTAGGTTCATTACCTTGTATTGGCACATGACCAGGAGTACTCAACTGATAGAAAACTATCATTAGAATCACTGAACGAATTCACTATCACATTGATCAAGTTGAAGATTGTATGATGAATAATAAATAGACAAATAAATGTTTATTGTGTTACTTTCCAATGCTCACGAGACTCCATGAGGTGAAAATGGGGGTGTAGATTAGTTTTCTACAAGGCATGGAACTAGCTAGTGACTAAGGTTGGTGGAAATGGATAGGGAAAACTTTCCATAGTTTATCATCCTTGGACAGAAAAAAGGAGATAGAGAGAGTTTTATTTAAAATTTATTGTCTATAAAAGAAAATTAATAATTATTTTGATGGATTAAGAAAATCTTGAGTCTCAAATTGGTCAAAATTTCCAGTCAATTTTGTCAAAAACAAAGCTTCCGCCTGATTTGGGCGGAAGCATTATATGGAGATGTGTAAACTTTTTCACCAATCACATTTGGCTTTGATTGTATGTAGCTACATGGAGTCGACGATAACATCGGGAAGAGCAGAAAAATCCTCACGGCCATGTCAAGGAGGATGGACCGGAATAAATGGATGATCGGCGGAATCATTGCAGCTTTGGTTTTCGCCATTCTGATAATATTGTATTTTAAGCTTGTTCATTGAATCCCAGGTATCTCTAACTCATCATTTTACGTTAGTGCACTTGCCAAACTTATGGGAGAATTGGTCGACCGCTGAGTGTATTGTCTGTTGTCTGGTACGGATCTAATGTTTGTGATCTTTATCATTACTTGATTCTGTACCGTATTGCTTGAACTAGTGCATGCTTTCTCGTGTTATGGTCTCAATTTAAATAAGAGCAGTGTGCGATGTAGATGTGGCATACATGTCAATAAAATAAAAACGATTCTTGTTCAAATTATTGCACTGTGCAAGTTGCTTGCTCTTCATGGGTCAATTTGAAATCCCTGTTCTTTCTCGTACGTATATAGGGGGGTTTAGTATTGGCGGCTGCAATCTTTTTGCAGGCATTTCGTTGTCTATGACGACGCCTTTAATTTATACGAATAATGATTTTCTTTTTCAGTGCCCATGAAAATGTATTTCTATTTTTCATTGTAAAAATAAAGTTGGAATTTTGGTTCTCATGGGATTGTTATTTGGTTGCAAAAGGTAGTTTATTGAGTTCCTACACATTTTTTTTAAAAATGCATTTAATATTTAGTTAATTTTTTGTTAAAATTTAATTAATGAAATAGAACTACCATATAAATGACTCTTTTAAAATTATTAATAATTGGTCAGAACTATTAAATTGTTTTGGTATCGAACTTTTTGCATTGAATATTACTTATAATTCAGGTTTCTGAATTTGCCTTCAACCAAGCTTGATGATCAGGTCAGAAGCAACGCAATTGATATCAACTATAAGGTCCCGGAAATTAGAGAAGGGAGAAGTATGTGCCGTGATAACAAAAGACAGAGCTGGCCTTCAAGCTTCTATTTTGCAGCGATGCAAGCAACGGTAAAATAAAAAAGTATCACACAGGAGATCACAATTTAATTTGATGATGAATTTAAAAAAAATTATATGGATGATCTTAACCACATGAGTTACAAAAACGATTTGAATGTAGAGATTAGATTGGACTATTAAACTATGAGTATTTTTTTGATTTATCTTGGTAATCGATGAAGATTTCATCTAGAGAGTTCATGAACTTCTTGAAAGAGATTTATGGAGTAGAATTAATCAATTAGTGGAACCGAATGTTCAAATACCAAGTGTTAATTAAAAAAAAACAGATCTTTCTATAATTTTGACTTTTTATTCGTTGAATGTAAATAGGAATGTTGAAGTTTATTTATTTATCTTATCAAATTTATTTAAACTTCATAGTAAAAACCGTATTGATCTGGTGCTTTTATCATGCTCATTTATCGAGCTCAATTATCAATATGATTATTTTTATTATTGAATGTGGGTTTATATGTAATTATTATAATTGTCTAATTGTATCGTATTGATTTGAACTCGATTAAATGATTTATTTATTGGTTTACGAGTTTCAATTATTAGATGTGAAAGTTTAATGTGTAAAACCATTAGATCTCGGATCTATTATTGATGATGGGTTGATAATGAATTTGACTTGAATTTTGTATATAGAGCATGATCCATGTAGAGGCTGGTAACCCTGACAACCTTCTTATATCCTATCAGCAATGAGGGTTTACGACGTCGTCACCCTAAAACCTTACGGAAGACTTGCCTTTTATTTTTGCAAGAACTTCAGATCTTGAAGACAAGGAACAATGACCTCTCCGCTGCACTCAGGTTTCTTTATGTTTATATTATCGTTTATATTTTATTTATTGTCGTAGATTCGATAAGACTAGATCTTTTTTACGAAGTATATTATATTTATTCAGTTCTTTGTATACATGTTTAGATTCATGATTTCCATCTATTGGTATCAGAGCTAGTCTTTTTTTATTTATTGATTTTATGACATTAGGTGGTAGTTTTCATTGTTTTTTTTGCCGATTTTGTGTGACATATGGATTTTTGTCATAAATCGATGATTATTTAATGAAAACGTTAGTAGAAAACCTAGTTTTAGGCGCTAGATCTAGGTATTTCAAGTTTTCTATGAAGAACACGAAGAACGACATTGTAACCGCCGTCGTTCGTGGTGAAACCATCGTGTTTGACCTAGAAAAATCACCCTGAGCTGCCTATCAATCGATTGATGCAATGCATCAGTTGACTGTTACGCCTAATAAAAGTTGAATAGAATGTTTCTGAATCGATTGGACATGCTAGTCAACTGGCTATTAAGGTTAGTCGACTGCTGTGCTTAAACTTAGGCACAAAAGGTTTTTTAGTCGACTGAGGCACTCGACTGGTGTGCCAGTCGATTTTCATAAGACATCAGTCGACTGTTGATACTAATTTTGCGCACATAAGGGTTGTAAGTTGATTGGAGCAATCAACTCATGTTTATCAGTTGACTGATGCTTATAAAATCATACATGAAATGTATTCCAGTTGATTGGGGTTTATCAGTCAACAATCATTACTATCAGTCGACTGATGGTGGTTTTGTGAATGAAATTGAGTATATTTAATGTAGTGAACTTTCGGAGGCCATAACCTTTAGTTTGTTTGAGGCGTTCTCAGTTGCGTTTTGAAGCTCGTTCAGAGCTCTATGTTTGTTACTATAAGGTAAACCCTCCAGAACACCTTGTCTCGGGCCTAAAAAACATCGTTTAGTGTCTTTTCGAAGGCTCCAAAGTTTTTAGTTTTGGGTTAAGGCCATTTTTCTACATAATTAGGTTTAGGATTCAGTTGAGTTTACTAGATTTTCTAAAGTATCTATCTATGCATATGATTTTATTTCAAACTAATATTATCACCAAAGTCAAAACTATTAGGGAGATTTAAGACATATTGTGTAGATATATGTATATCTATGCTAAATATAATTGGCTCCAAAAAAAGTTATGTTTATACCAGATATATGTTTAGAATGATTTACATATAAAGGATAGATTCTATTGATAGATTTTGTTGATCATACGTATAAAATGTCAGCCAAAAGGAAGACATTTTGTATGGTAAATTAAGGATTTTGTAGACCATAGACTCAGATAGATATAACTCAAATAAATGATAATTTTTATATTATGTGCATCAAGTGTCGGGCCAAAGGAAGGCATGTGGTATGACCAATGAGATTATCATGAGCTATAATTTGGAGAGTATCACTAACAAATTAAATGTTGGCCCAAAGCAAGGCATGTGATGTTGTACTTGGTATCTCATTTTTGCTCATATGTATTCACACATACATATAATGTGTATTATTTATTTATTCATAATTATTCTCTTTATGTTCTTGGTAACAATGTGAGAATATATATATTCTTATACTCTCTTTCTTATTTAGTAAACTTAGTAATTGTCCACTTAAGTAACATTTCTACATTCACTGAAACTAACTTTACCTAGTAGAAAGAATATGTAATGGTGGTTTTGGGATGCATGGGCTTAGTCTATGCATTGAGAAATAATTGTCCTGCACCTTGGACTAGTGCTAATACGGTGGAACAAAGAGCTCAGTTTGAACGATGGGAGTACTCTAATTACATGAGTCTAAGCATTATGAAGCTGTCGATCCCAGAAGCCATTAGAGGCTCTATAACTGAACAAGTGGATGCCAGAGTTTTCCTGAGTCAATTAGCAGATTGATTCACTTCAATTGAAAAGATTAAAATAAGCACACTTTTATCAAAGCTTGTTATTATGAGATATAAAGGAAAGGGAAACGTTAGAGAGTACATCATGGAGATGTCAAATATTGTTACAAGACTTAAAGCACTGAAGCTAGAGATGTCTGAAAGCATATTGGTGCATTTTGTCTTGCTATCTCTGCTTGCACAGTTCTCACCCTTCAAGATAAGTTACAACACTCATGAGGAGTAGTGGACATTAAATGAGCTTATAGCTCAGTGTGTGCAAGAGGAGGAGAGACTAAAGCGGAAGAAATTAGAGAGTGCTAATC